>CM073580.1:44408457-44628457 GCA_037074715.1 Magnolia kwangsiensis
AGGAATCAAAGCTCGTTGTCCTGAGACAAGCCGAACTGATGGGAACTGCTGTTCAGTTAGGAAAGGAGAAGACTGAGGAGCTTCTGACGCATGTATCAGAGCTCAACGAAGCTATTCGTATGTCTAATTTGGCAGCGATCGAAGCAGAGAGAGAGAAGTCTGCTATCTTATTGGCCAAGGAGGAAGAGATACGGATAGCTGTTGCTGCGGCAACACAGGCCCAGGAGCAATTAGATGAGATGAGCAAAGAATTCGATGAGGTGAAGGATTCAAATAATAAGCTCCACGAGAAGTCTCTTCTTGTCGATTCTTTACAGTCTGAACTTGTGCAAGCAAGAGAGTCCTTTGAGTTCATGGAAATGGAGCTAAAGAGAACTCGAGAAGAGTTGCAAATTGCACGAGATGAGAGAGATGGATTGCATTGTCAGCTTGAGCTTTCAACAGATGAGATGCAGAAAGCTAAAAATGAAATGGATGAAATCCAAGAAAGAGAAAAGGAATTGAAAATCGAAATAGCGATGCTGAGATCTGAACTTCATAGAGGCAGGGCGAAAATTGCAGCTGCAGAGGCAGCTGAAGCAAGGGCTAATAGTGTCAAATCGGGTCTATATCATGCTGTGCAAGAGTTAGCTGTGGAAGCAGAGGAATCCAAGAAGGAGACCCGAAGATTGAAACAGGAAGCACAGAGAGCAGAGGCTGATGTAGAAACACCTGCGATCGAGGAATCAGCAACCGAGGCAGCTATAACCAATGCTGATTCATCAGGTTTCTGCTCTGGCATTGTGATTTCATTGGAAGAATATGAGTACTTGGTTCTAAAGGCTGAAAAAACACACCAAGTTGTAGATTCACCACCTCAAGATGCATTGCAATTGCTGGAATCCCAAAATATGAGTGAACTGGAGAGCTTCAAGAAGCAGCTTGATGATGCAAGAGCAGAGATTAAGGACCTCCAATCTGTTGTAGAACACTCTGTGAAGAGAGCAGAGTTGGCAGAGTGTGCTAAAGCAGCTATCGAAGATCAGCTAAGGAAGTGGAGGGAGCACAAGCAAAGGAGAAGGGCGGCTTTAACAGCACTCCGTGAAGAATCAAGCCGGGATAGCCGTCCTCCAGTTTACGACAACAAATCTCTGTCTTACCAACCATTGGGTAAGGTTCTTAACCTGGAGCTTTAGTTATGTAAAAAATGGCATGTCATCTTGGATATGGCCTGAAATATCTTCCAAGTTGACAATTTCATGGAGCTTCTATAACATAATTGGAACTCATTAAGATTCAATTCCACATAATATTTGTAGTTGTTGATTAATTATATGGAAATAGTGCAGGCTGACAACTAACCAAAATAATGTTCTACTTATTTCAAGCAATTTGTGAAGCATGGTTCTAAAACTCAGTGGCTTGACACGTAACTCAGCCGAGTTAACTTGACTCAGCAAGATTTCGGACTTGGCCGGACTTGACTGAATCATTCGTAATTAATTGTTTCTTTTTTATAAAGAAATTCGGACAGCAAGTGTTGAATCACAACCTCCCTAGAGAAAGCTGGATCATGCTACAAATGCGCTCTTATGTTTTAGTTTTTTGTATTTTATATACTTTACCGGTTTTCAACTATGGCACGTCGGCATGCGCAACCCAGCATAGCAGGTTGGGTCGCTACAGTAGCTCATCCTGTCCCAAAATCATATATGGCACATCGAATAACTCATTCCAGTTTGCGAGATACGTTCGTTTTAAGGTTTGGACGGTCCGGATCACTTTCGCTTCTAATCAAACTTTTTTTGATCCATCTTGGCCATGACACTGTCCACGACCCGCTCTTCATTAGTCCCCTCCACTTCAAAAGATCTTAACCTCAATTTCTCATCCTGCTTCGGTTCATGATACTCGGTCAGGTCCGCAACATTCAAAGTCCGTGAGATTGCTATGTCATCTGGAATATCAACAACTTAAGCGTTGTCATTGATCTTTTAGAGGATCGGTACCGATCCAATCTTCTTATTCTTCAATTTGTTGTACATCCCAATTGAAAATCTCTCCTTGAGTAGATGGACCATAATGTGGTTGCCCACCTCGAACACCTTTTGTCGTTGATGCTTGTAGGCTTGCTCCTTGTACTTCTAGTTCGAGACATGTAGTTTGGTTTGCACTTCCTCATGAATGCCCGTAATCTTATCTGCCATCTGTTTTGTTGTAATGCTTATGCATGGGAGCTTAGACATAGGGACCAAGTCAAGTGTATGGTGGGGCACTCGATCGTAAATAATCTAGAACGGGGACTTTCCTGTCGAGTGGTTTACCATGTCATTGAATGCAAACTCTGCTTGAGACAAAGCTAAATCCCATTACTTCAATTTTTCATCTGAAATACACCGAAGGAGGTTTCCCAACGTGCAATTCACAACTTCAATTTGCCCATCAACCTGTGGGTGATAGGCACTACTGATCTGAAGTCGTGTATTAAATCGAGTCTACAAAGTCTGTCAAGAATGGCTGATGAACTTTGTGTCTCGATCAGAAGTAATAGTCTTGGGAACCCCGTGTAGCCACACGACCTCTCTAAAGAATAGATTCGCCACGTGTGTTGTATCGAGGATCTTCTTACATAAGATAAAGTGTGCCATATTGGAGAAATACCACCATAAACACTGAATGCCGCGTTATTTGTAGGATATCAAGCACGAAGTCCATAGATAAATCCTCCCAAGGGCTGTTAGGCATAGGTAACAAGGTGTAGAGGCCCGTATTCTGAGATTTTGTCTTGGAGGTCTGACAAACATAATAATATTGCACTGCTTTTCCCACATCACATATCAATTGCAGCTAGTAATATCGTTCTTCCACAAGAGCTCGTGACTTGTCTCACCCAAGGTGTCCACCAAAGCCACCTCCATATAGCTATGGAATAATTTGCTGCCTCAGAGAACTTTAAGGAATGCACAATCGATTCCCTTTGAAAAGGAAATCGTCCTGCATATGTAGGTCATTGGGTTGACCTTCTTAGCACTTCATCTAAGCATCCTTAAAGTCCTCATCTTCAGCATACGGCTCGTTGAGACAGTCGAAGCCAACCACCTTATTGCTCATTATAACGAGTAATGATGCATGGCGACTTAGTGCATTAGCCACCTTGTTTTTCTGCCTTGACTTGTGCTTCAAAACAAACGTGAATTCCTACAAAAATGCAACCCATCTAGCATGCACACATTCACGTTAGCATGACTATTAGTAAACTTTAATGCTTAATGGTTAGTGTACAAAACAAACTCTCTTTAGATCAGATAGTGCCGCAAATGTTGCAACGCCTGAACAACCATGTATAGCTCAAGTTTATAAGTCGACCACTTCTTTCAGGCTTCATTGAGCTTCTCGCTATAAAAGGTCACTAGTCTACCTTCCTATGATAATACTCCTTCAATTCCGACATATGAAGCGTCACACTTAACCTCAAACACCTTATCAAAATTAGGAAGAGCCAAAAATGATGTCATGGACAACCGATGCTTGATCTCATGAAAGCTCTTATAATCGATGTTTACCTTTTCTTTCATGCAATCTGTAATAGGTGTGACTATCGTGCTAAAATTCTGCACAAATCAATGATAGAAGGTCACTAACTCGTAAAAACTCTTCACTTCATCAATGTTCATTAGGATCAGTCATTCCCTAATGGCTCGCACCTTTTCATTGTCCTTATCCACACGGATGCCTATGGATGTTATAACAAATCCTAGGAATAACAGGATGTCCTCTAAAAAACTACACTTCTTCAAGTTGAGGTACAGCTTGTTAATTTATAGGACCTATAGCACCTGCCTAAGATGTTCCATGTGCTCCATCTCATCTTAACTATATATTAGGATGTCATCAAAATATACTACTATAAATCGGCCAATGAACGGTTTTAACACTTGATTCATCCAACTCATAAAAGCGTTTGGTGAGTTCGATAGACCGAATGACATGACTAGCCACTCATACAACTCTTCCTTGATCTTAAATGTCATTTTTTCACTCATCACCAAGTCGAATACAAATCTAATGGTACCCCCTCCTCAGATCTAGAATAGAGAACACTTTGGCCCCTTTTAGCATATCGTGTCGTCCAACCGCGGTATTGGGAACCGATATTTGATGGTAATTTTGTTGATTGCTCGGCTATCGATACACATGCCCCAACTCCCATCTTTTTTGACATTAACAACACTGAGCATGACACATGGGCTCATGCTCTATCTCAAAAGACCCTTGCGGATCAATTCCTCTACCTACCTCTGAAGTATCTCAAACTCTTTCATACTTATTCGATATTGAGGGTGATTAGGCAGGCTAGCCCATAGACAAGGTCTATGTGATATTGGATGTCCCTCATGGGAGGCAATTCGTTGAGTAAATCTTCCAGCCACATTCTTTAAATTCGTTTAGCAATGACATTAAACTTGGAAGAATGTTTAAGAGTTTCAATTCCTCGCCCTTCACTATTATGGCGTATACCTCGCCGGTTTTCTTGGATTCTTCTATGAAATCTCAAATGGTCGGAATGGAACTCCCTTCCACTTTGGAAGCTTCAGGGTGATTCTTTGGTGTCATAGGGGCAAGGATTATCTTTTGACCATCTTTGACGAAGACGTAAACATTGTCTCGTCCTTAGTGGGTCACATCATGATCCGACTATCATGGTCGATCGAGAAACATATGGCATGCTCCCATGTCGACCACATCATAAAGTATCTGATCCTTATTAAGTTTTACCAATTGAAAATGACACATTGCATTATTTAGTTACCTTGGTCTCGTTCACCTTGTTTATCCAGCCAATTGAGTACGAGAAATAATGTTTTGTCGTTGGTAGCTGCAACTTGTCCACCATCACTTTCGAGACGATGTTCTCGCTCCTACTACTGTCTATGATTACATCATAGACCTTATTGTTGATGGTGCACTGCGTACGGAATATATTGTGTCACTGTGAATGTAATTCCTTCCGTGGGGTGTACAGTAATCGCCTCACGACTAAATATTCTGCACGATCTTCGCCTGTCCATTCTTCGTCATCTTCTACTTCCTCAGTGACTTGTTCATCTTTATCAAAGCCAGGGTATTCTTTTGCAGCCTCACATTCAGTGCCCCCCTTCATTTATAGTCAAGTGGGTTGTAGGGCATTGAGGACAAGTGTTTGATAAGTGGCCCGGATAGCTATAGCGGTAACAATTGTTCAGTCTTGGCCGAACGTAAGGATTTGGAATCCTACTCGAGCCCGTTGTTGTGGGTGCTACACATTGAGGCCTAGATAGGCGGCTCCTTGTATTACGTTTTGCGGTTGTAGGAGGTTGAGGATGTACTCCTACTAGTTATTTTCCTCGTACCAACACTAGATCCTGTGTGGGACCCGTTATGAGGGGTCGAGTTGAAGGATAAGGTCGAGTAGGAATTCTTATAAGTTGCATTGCGTTTCTTCCTTACCTGCCAATTAAATCACTTGATCCACGGTCTCGACTATGTGCATTTGAACTCGGTCCTGAATCATCAATTGTAACCCACCTATAAATCGTGCTACCTTTTGTGGTTTCATTTCTGACAGATCGTTTCGCATCACCAACCGCTAGAATTCTTCAGTGTAATCTAGGACGGTTTGATTCCCCTGTCGGCAATTTTGGTATTGCTAGAACAATACCTGCTCATAATCACTAGGGAGGAGTCGTGATTGAAGAAGGCGCCTCATCTGTGGCCATGATGAGATGGGTGCCTTATTCTATCGAGCAAATGAGAGTTGTAATTGTGCCCACCATGAAGAAGCACCTGATTTTAATTTGAATGCTACCAACTTCACCTTTTTATGCACTAGCACATCCATGTAATCGAAATATCATTCTATTTCAAGTAGTTAGTCGAGAAAATCATCTACACGTAATAAACCGTTAAAACTAGGAAGTTCGGTCTTATCTTGATAGTGTCTTTCAGCATGATCTAGACGATCGGCTCCGTGGATTGGTCGTCAAGCAAAGCCTTCATTAAGGTCTTCATCGCTAGAGCTCGAATCATCTTGTGTAGCCCTATGATTCATTACTGGTAGTGCAATATGAAAATCGGGGCTGTGTTGTAGAACAACCACAAGTAATTGAGCATCGCTTAAGGCTCGGGGTAGAAGTAACGCATCCACAAGACGGTCGAGGATTGCCTTTAGCCCTTACATGGCCAACTAACTCTCCTGGTGGAAAGCTTTCATTCTTTCCAAAAGATAACGAATCCTTATATCACTATCCACAGGATTTTGGTTCATACCTTCATTGTTTCTCATCGGCCCGAGGGGAGTCCTCTCTCTAATACCAGCTGACGCATTGATAAATGTGATGAGGTCGATCACCGTCTTCCTCAAGGATAACTACTCCAAATCCATGGAGCTTCTTTGGACTCCTCATAGATACTTCTCGAATCCACGAGGAAAAAACAAGAGAAAATAAAAATAAATTCTAGAAAATTTATAAATTGATTAATGATTGAAATAAATGAGTTTACAACCTTTTAAATAGGGATACTAAGCCATGGGAGAAGTTTCGGAATTAAACTACAACTAAAACTACTAGAAATCACGACTTACTATAAATAGTAAACTTATTATTTATACACAGTCATGATTCCTACTAGGTGCATGGTTTTCGGCCAAAAATAGTGTCCTATTTGGCTTCACCATGCTATTCTCCTAATTATTCTAATCACTTTTTATGTTGGGCGCAACTCCTAAAGCCCAATGGATGAAGAGTTATACTCAAACTAAAAATTATTAAATAAATTAAAATAGGAATTTGACCGTTGATCTGATGGTATTTCATAAATTTGGCGTGTGCAACCTGGCATAGTGGGGTTGAGTGGCTAAAGTAGCTCATCCGACCCCAAAATCATATACGGCACATCGAATAACTCATTTTGGTTTACGAGATATGTCCATTCTAAGGTATGGATGGTCCGGATCACTTCCACTACCGATCGGGTCTTTTCTGATCCATCTTGGCCATGAAACTGTCCGCGGCCCACTCTACATAAATCATGGTAAAAGGGTGGGTGAGACTAAATGGAGTATATGGTGGAATTGGGAGTAAATGGAGGCAAATGGTACATCACGGTATGTTCGGATAGAAGTAAATGCATGTAAATTAAATAAAATGGGGGTAAATATGCATGTAAATGAAAGGTATTGTTATGCACACATCCGCTATACACGTGTCACATTAATGATACTCCAAAACAAAACAAATATCAGCTACATCACTAAAATCATACCAAAAGAATGATCCATACTGTCGAAAGGATGGCCATCTAAATGGATAGTTAAAAAATGTTAGCAAGTTTCTAGCCAACCGGAGACTTAAATTTCCTCATTTTTGGCTAAAGTATATATTTCAATGGGCTGATTACAATCCTTGTATTAAATATTGCATATCTACATTAAGTTGGGATATTCAAGCTGACTTGGGATATCATATATATTCTTGTGAATATATTGAAAAAATCAAATGCATTCCAATTCCTCATATTTACTTCCATATTCAAGTACATTTCATTTACTCCTATACAAAAATAATTTTATTAGCCATTTACTCCCAATTCATTTACTTCCAAATTCATTTCCTATTTACTTTCATTTACAAGCTCCCAATCAAACCCTAAGGAAAAACACTACAGAACCAACCAAACAAAAAATTAATAAAAATAAATAAATAAAATCCTTGAGTTACATCCCAAGAGTGAAGTCAAGGACCCAGGCTCTGTTTACAATGTGTGACAGTTTGAGTAGAAAGTGATAACCCTAATATTCAATAACAGAAGCTTTATCATTACTTGTCCTACCCCCATGACCACATAGGATAGAGTTAACTTTCCAATCTAAAATATGCAACCAACATACACATTTATTTAGATTATGGGTTAATAATAAAAAATAAAAAATAAAAATTTGCAAACATTACCTAAAACCCTTCTAAAGTATTAATATAATGCATATATCAAAAATAAAATAAAATTAAAATTTTTAAAAAAACCTCAATAATATTGCTAATAAATCTTCAAGTGCGTATTAATAATTATAGAACAATATATACATAAGCATCATAAAAATAAAATACACAAAATGACAATAGTACGGAATCAAAATGTTCTTCTCTAATCCTTCTCGTGTTTGAATATTGATGCTGCAAATCTGTTAAACTTTGATTAGATTTGGATTACTCAAAGCAGAATCTCACCGTGCAAACTCTCTCTCTCTCTCTCTCTCTCTCTCTCTCTCTCTCTCTCTCTCTCTATATATATATATATATATATATATATATATATATATCCTTCTTGATCTTCTCCTCAGAATTTTCTCAGATTCTTTTTTTTTTTTCTCTACTTTGCAGCAGCATTTCGTATCTTAAAATTAAAAAATTCAAGACCCTTTTGCTAGAGAGAAAGGGGGCTATTTATAGGCGCTCTCCAAGGCATTCCTGCAAATTCAAAAATATTAGAGGGCATTTGAAAGGGTGATCATAAAATGAATTGTACCATTTTCGATCCTAAGATTCAGTATAGGATTGTAATTACAAAGAATAAGGATAAGACTTGTCAGAAAGAGGGAATCTTCTAAGAAGTTGCTAGATGAGGACATTTTTGAAATTTCGCCATTTCAGTGGCATTTATGCAATTTCTATCCAAAATTTGGGTTTAATATGTATTTAACACTTGTAACCCTTCATAAAACATGTTTAGAGAATGTTAATCATAACACCTAAAATATAGAAGAAAATTCATATTAACTACAGACCTTTTCAAAATTAGCAAAATTGTAAAAACAGACTTCTTATTAGCTAAACCTTTCCAAAATTAGCAAAAGTGTAAAAATAAAACTCTTCTTTTCAAACAAGACCCTTCATCGTTGTAGACCACAGGCCGAATTTTGAAATCTTAAATTATAAACCATTTGAAGTTAATGCCTCTGAATGGGATGGGGCCACCACCATTGCAAAGATGTTTTAAGCACCACACAATATAGTCTGAGATCATTCGCATCTGTGAAATATAGGTGGCTGAAATTCTTCCCGGAAGTTGCACCTGAGATACTGCAACGCTGCTGTTACAGATCAAATTAATCTGCCCACTAGCAGTCTCACAATTCTTAAGATGTGACCTACTTTCAAGGGGCCGCATATGAGAATGATGGAAGGCCTTTCAAGCCATATATTACACCTACATTCCAATAGGCCATTTAATAATACTAACAAAAAATTGAACAGATTTATCTTCCAACCAAGTCGGGTTTCTCAATTGTGTATTCATTTAAAAAGTTACGAAGAATAGTCGAAAGAATATAAAATAGTGGAAATAAGCAAAAGCACAAGTTGGGTGATATGGTATTTCATTATTTTTAGTTTTTGAGTTTCTTACAGGCTTCTCATCTTTACTTATATGACCGAGTTATTCCAAGTGAGTCACCACGAGTCATATCAAATTGGACTGAATCTGCGGTCTTTGTTGTGGCTTGCTGGGTGGATGATGCAGTAGTGACATAGCCACAACGATAGAGACTTAGATGTGAAAAAAGATGAATATAACCCCTCTGAAATTCAGCAATAATGCCAACCACGGCATAGTAGATGTAACCTAAACAAGCAGGGTATAAAGGGTTGGAAACTCGGAGATGATACAATCTAAACGAAACTGTCAGACCCAACCTAACATTTTAAGAATGGGCCATTGTACCAGGAATACCACCGATAATACATGGGCAACAAAGATTTTAATGAGATAATACAGCACTAGCGCGCGTGTTGCACGTGTTTTGTGTGTGTGTGTGTGTGTGTGTGTGTGTGTGTGTGTGAGAGAGAGAGAGAGAGAGAGAGAGAGAGAGAGGAAATCCAAAAGTAATAAAATGGCTAGTCTGGTAAACAAGAAGAGAACCGGCAACCTCCAATGAGTTGCGGAATACAAGAGAGCATGCATGTTTTCTTAAGTGCAAAGTGCAGCAAAGGACAGTTTTTAGAGCTTCAAGCTGCAGTTTCTCCTTCTTTCATTTCTCCCCAGGCAACCTCCAATGAGTTGCGGAATACAAGAGAGCATGCATGTTTTCTCAAGTGCAAAGTGCAGCAAAGGACAGTTTTTAGAGCTTCAAGCTGCAGTTTCTCCTTCTGTCATTTCTCCCCAACAAGTAGAACGAGGAATAGCGAGAGAGAGAGAGAGAGAGAGAGAGAGAGAGAGAGAGAGAGAAGGTTTTGAATCAACATCTTGGCCTGAGGATACCAGAAGAAGCTCAACTGATGATCTCAAAGCTATCTAGTGTCGGATTGGCCGGCCATCCATCGATGATGACGACGCCTTGGATTTAGCCTCCCTGGGAACATGGCCAGAGCTGAACGAGAGCAGGCTACTCCAGTTTAATGAAGATTGCCTGTTGTTCGGCATTCTTGAAGGAACCCGGTCGCTGTCTTCACCACCAGATGCTTCATACCCATCGCTGGTTGACCTTGATAGCCGAATCCCCACCTGGGTACCAATAGGTGGAAGAGTCCCTTGTGCCTTTACAGAGACATGGAATGGGTGTAGATCAGGTGAGTCCAGACTGCTATCAGGAGAAGAAGCAACTCCCCCAGCTGAAGACATAGCTAGGCTTGTGCGGAAAGCACTCCTTGCTTCAAGCTGTAGAGGAGCCAGACCCATCGATGATGTCTCCACAGCCAGATCACTGGTGCTACTGACAGTGTGTTTGGCTGACATTTTTGCCGCGGGTTCAAGAGGGAGACCTGTCAGAAGCCTGCTGCCTCGCTTGTTAGCTCGCCTATGGTTGTGAGGCCTCTGAAGCATTCGGCTGCTGCTGCCAAAGCTGCTGTCTGTTTCTAGACCCAAAGGTGCTTCCTGCCGCAACACAGGGTGATGGACCCGGGATTTCTTCCTCGCCTGAGCAGCCACCTTTGAAACTTCTTCAGCATTTAAGCGTGCCAGTGTCCAAGGACTGATCTTTACAGTTTCTGTGTTTCTTTTCCTCGTAGGCATGTCTACAATCGTTCTCTTACCCGACAAATTCATAGACGTACTTGCACCTGGAGGAACTACATCAAACTAGAGAGAGAGAGAGAGAGAGAGAGAGAGAGAGATGCTATTATCAGGTCTGAGAATAAAAAAGAAAATGGCAGTAGATTTGCTGAGTAGGCAGTATTCAACATATATAGACTAGCATCTTTTAGTTCTTTCAATATCAAGCCATTTAGATGATTTTAACTCTGCTTACCACAATGGAACAAAACTATCACTGATTTTTCAAAACAAGTTGCAATTTTCTTTTGTAAGAATTTCAAGAATTCTCTTCAAATTTTCATGGGGAAAATTTCACGAGGTAAGTCGCCATCTACTTCAAAAACATATGACAGATACAATTTTAACAACTATTTCCATTACCATAACATTAGTCATGAAATATGAATGGTAAATTTCCAAACAATCTATTATAATGTGTCCGCAGTCTGCACAGAACTAAAGTATTATAAAACTGAAAAATGAAAGTAACTTTATTCAGTAGGTGGGGAAGGAAAATAAAATAAAATTTTGGATAGATTTGTCGGAAAGGGGAAGAGATTAGGATCCAAAGTTCACTTTGTTATATAGACTGACCGTCAAAAGCACAAGGATAATTTGGTGAGAATTGTTCCCTTTAGGCGGAATTTGATATATTTTTTGAAAGAGAATTTTATTATCAAAGAAAGAGAAAACAGAGCAGATCAAGAATCAGATGAAAGCAAGGTATTCCATAACAGTAGCGGTGATTGTAACAGCCACCACCATCACCCTTATGATACAGGTGTAACAACCGTTACAGGGGCAGTAATGGCCATTACAGTCTCTTTTCTTTTGCTGAAAAAATAAAAAATAAAAACTGTATCGGCCCGGTAATGGACCGTTATGGCCTTCATGGGTCATTTTTTCCGTAACAGCCATTACGGCCTTTACAACCCCATAACATGTAACAGCTGACACCATTACCTTTATGTAACAGCCTTTATAGCACACCATGGATGAAAAAGAACACTTGGAGAAAGCCTTTATACAAATACAACTCTAAGACCAACCCACTCTATTAGAGGCCCAGCCCATCCAATTACATCCAATTTTGCCCTTCTAAAGACCTTGAAGACCAACCCACTTTTCTTACAAAAACACCGATTATTCCTTTCTTCCCATAAGCCCATATGCCTGCTAACAATAATGGGATCAAATGTTTAAAATCAGGGGATCAAGATACACAAAATTTCCATGCATTGGTAATGGAATGTCGGAAGAATTCTTTCATCTGAAGCATCAAGCATTCAAGGAAGAATCGACTTTATTATTGAAGATGAAGTAAGAATTGTGAAAGAAGCTGTCTCCATCAACACAGCCTCGGCTTCAGAGAAGTGTTCTATGGATAAGGAGATCTTTGATGTCATCCAGAAGAAGTAACGGTAGCATGCAGCTCACATCATTGAAGTACATGTAGCTCCCTCTCATGTTACATGTGGGATGTCGCAAATATGTGTTAAGATTGGGATGGTTAATCTGGTGGACTGCCATGTGGATGGACCATAGTCCGAAATTGTCAATAAATGGACAAAAAGCTTGCCATCCATTTAAGTTTTGCAAGTTCAATGCAGACCAGTGCTGTGTTGAGCTAACTGTTCCTTTTGCAAGCCATTGACCTGATGGCTACCACAGTTATATCCCCTAAGTTTCAGGATTGCAGATCTGCATTGTGGTCCACCAGTCAACAGTTTGTATCACCAGACATCTTTGCCACATGTACATGAAAAGGGAGCTGCATGGTACTTGTGTGATTCTTTTCATCTGGATTACATAATCAGTTCATGCAGGATTGAAACCAGAACAACAGCGGCATTCAGCTTGGGTCTCCCACATACGAGGGGAGCTCAACTGACAAGCATGCCAGCATTTTCCAATTTTTTATTATTAAAATAAAAAAATAAAATAAAATAAAATAAAAAACTGTATGTTTGACTACAAAACTTATCTATATGATTGGTTTTCAAAAATAATTAATTTTCTAATAATATTTCATGGTAGCAGGGGGACAAGCATGTTGGGAAGAATCAAGAATATTCCTGATACTAAAATTCAGATCATACCTGATCCTCAAGAAAAAGGCGTGGAGGAGTGCACCATGCACCTCGATGAAAAGTATTGAAGGAGCTTGCACTGCTCAATCCTGTGAGGGAGCTAGCAGGAGACATTTGAGGACTCTGCTGGACTCCAGTGGCTTGCTGCTCCTGATCCCTCAAGGCTATAATGTAGTCGTATGTGCTGATTCCCTATCACAGTCAAAGTGATATCCACAATAAGTGCATGTTTAATTCCCATTAGCTCAAATCAATTCATGCCAGAGAAGGACAATGCAAGGATCCAAAGAAAAACAGTGAACTGAGCACAACACATATGAATTGAAAAGGTCCAAAAAACTTATGAGCTACAAAAGAAGAAGACACTTATCAGATTTTTTCATACCAACACAATTTTTTCCTCCCTCCCTCCCTCTATCTCAATATCTGCCTTCTCTTCCATTAAAGGGTTGGATTGGATTCAGCGGCCAGTTGGGCCAACATATTGTGAGAAACCAGCTGCGTGCAAATTGAGGCCATTTTCATGCAAGAGATCATCCCTGATCGCCAGAGTGGACTGTCCATCTTGTAATCCAATATCCATTACCAGTTGAGCCGTCTGATCTGAGTATGATTGGACCACCACTGTGTGGAGATCAGATATCTTCATGTGATCAGGCCCCTTTGATCCTGATGATGCCATCAGCGGTGATTTCCCCAATTTCCCCAAAATTTTCCTATTTTGATCCTCTAATTTCTTTATTTTTCACTCAAATCTGTGTGAATGCAGAAGAATTCCATGCATAAATAATAATTTTATATATATATATATATATATATATATATATATAAAACTCAGATTTCTATACATTCATACCTTGGGTGTTCCGGCCCATGAAGCTTTAGATCTTTGATTTCTCCTCTAATCAGTTGTTTTGATTCACAAGACTTAAAAGGAATTGTCAAAATCCAGTCAGGAACAGGATCCCCACAAAAAGAAATTTCAGAAAAAAATCCCATTCTTCTGTTTGTTTTTTCCCCCCACCTTCTTTTGTTATTTATGCACCTACCCAACCAATTCCCCCGTGTTGACGGTATGATCGATAATAACATCACCATTGGCGATAATATTGTCGATACAGGGGGGCTCTTTATAAATGCAGCGATATTAGATGTTATCGATACGAAGCGAAATATCATCAATATATCGCCGATACAATGGAAATGATTGTCCAATCTTTTATCTATTATCTAAAATAGGCTTTTAATCACACTCCCTGTAGTTGAAGTGGCCCATAATTTTATTTATGGCCTTTTCCATCTCATCATAGATGTAACCCATTAGTGCCTTCTCATCTTCGTGCACCAATCGCAACACGGTCACATCTAAAATAGGCTTGTAATCATGCTCCGTGTAGTTAAAGCGGCCCATAATTTTATTTATAGCCTTTTCCATCTCATCATATGTGTAACCCATACGTGGCTTCTCATCTTCGTACACCAATCGCAACACAGTCACTAAGGGGGTGTTTGTTTTTTCAATTTTCACTATAAATAGTGGTAAACTTGTAATAATTACTTTTTCCCACAATTTGAAAGGAGAAAATAGCGGTGGACTTGCACCTTGAAAACCGTGTACACTCAGGCAAGATTGGTCGAGGATAATCATTGCATCCCATCGTGATGTATGCGACTGATCCATGCCATCCATTTGTTTTACAAACTCATTTTAGAGCATGAGCCAAAAAATAAGGTGGATCCTAAGATCATAAACCTTCCATGTGCACCCCACTGATGTGTAGAGCTAGGCACGAACCGACTCGACTCGCCTAATTGGACTCGTCCAACTCGTTCAAACCCGACTCAACCCGAACCGAATGGATGAGTTAGTTCGAACCGAGTAGGCTTCACCCAATCCGAACTCATACTGAGTCAAGTTCGAGTTACCCAGTAACTCGATTCGACTTAACCCGAAACTCGATCTGGTCAGACTCGACTAGATCCGAAACCGACTTGACTTGGATTTGGGTATATATATATATATATATATATATATATATATATATATATATATATATATATATATAACCCTAATTTTTAAGTATCTCTAACCCTATATGCCGCACCCAACTCCACCATAACCCAATACCAAACTCTCTCTTCCTCCCTCATCCTCCTCTTCCAAGCCCGATAACCACCCACCACCATCACCACCACCCTCCTCCTCCTCCTCCTCCTCCTCTCTCTCTCTCTCTCTCTCTCTCTCTCTCTCTTCTCCAAGCCCGACAGCCGCCCGGCAGCCACCCACCACCATCACCGGATTCACCATCGTCCTCCTCTCTCTCCTCTCCACTCCCTCCCTGCCTCATCTCTCGATCTGAATCGGTGCCAACTCGATACTTTTTACTGGGTCGCACTCGGTCCGGATTAGTCCAGGCCAGACTCGGATTTGGATCAGTTCAGGCGTGCTGGACTCAATACCGAGTTGAGTCGAGTTCAGGTCAGGCCTATTTCAAAACTGGATTAAGTCGAGTCAGCCCTAACTCGGTCCGACTCGACTCGATGCCCAACTCTACTGAGGTGTATCTTTCATCCAACCTTTTTATATGGTCATACAGACATGGACGAAGGGAAAACACAAATATTGGCTTGGTCCAAAATTTTTATGGCCCATAAAAAGTTTTCAATGATAGGCGTTTAATTCCTCCTGTTTCTTATAGTGTGGTCCACTTGTACTTTGGATCTGCCTAAATTTTGGGTTCGTGCCTTAAAATGATCTGGTAAAAATGGATGGATGGTGTGGATCAAACACAGATCATTGTGGGCCTCATAAATTTTAATCTTTATACCTTGATATTAGCGTCAAAACCATTCAAAAAGTCATAACTATCACATCATAACATGGGGTTGGCTGGCTATAAATGCTATGATAAATAATGATGACTTATTTACCACCATTTACCATTGTAAATAGAAAACCAAACACCCCTTAAGGGTTTTGATGATTTTAATGCCTTTAGCACTTATGCCAAAAAAGATTGCAAAAGGTTGGTGTATTGGACTAGCTTCACTTCGGCATTTTTTGACCAAGGCCCATTATTCCAATTTGCAAACACTGCAAAGCTTCTAAGTTCAATTTTCTTTGAATACAATCTTTGTATTGTTAAGAAGACTATTGCAAAATGTATGATAAATAGACATAATAAGTTATATCCAATGTGTTTTCTCATTTGATGGAGAAGAAGGGCAAGTTTGTACATAAAGGGGGTGATTCTTCGAGAGCAATCACTTTTATGTACAACCTGCCTATGTCTTCTAGCACAAGATATACATAATGTCTCACATAAATAGTTCAAAATAAACTACGCCTCTTCTCCATAAGGTAGCGACCGGCGGATATATATGAGGCTGTGTTGTCCTTAATTACTTGGACAATGTAGTCCTTAGTTCCCCAACTACACCATCTAATAATTTAAATACATAATTGACTGTATGGGAATGGGTTGATGCATCCATGGACTTAAAAAAACAATCTAAAAAAACAATCTCAGTTGGACAATTCGGTAGAAAATTTATTAGAGTCTGACCAGATTTATCATACCATTTGTTGGCATAAGAGCACAACCATAAATTTTTCATGATTCTTTATATTCGCCCATGAAACTTCTTGTATAATCAACATTGATTTTGAGGCATGTCTCCCTCGCTTCATGACATGAAGGAGGCTTAAGCCCGGGTCCAATTTGACTTATTGCTTCAACTATAACCTTCAAACTTTTTAACTTAACAGTGTAATATTGAAAGCAACACCGACTTAGTATTTCCACTTAAAGATATATCGAATCGTGGTTTTCCTTCTTCTTTTTTCTTATATCAGTTTTCCAATGTGGTTTATACAGGTCATTTTCACCTACCACTTTGGTCAACCACATCCTTGGGATGTGATCTACAACACCTATCCGTGGGCCCATGCCCACAAGTTCTTTTCGGTATTCATTGGTCTAGACTGCCCGGTCTATGGGAGGTCAAGACCAGGTTCATCCACATCAACTATATCTATATTCTCATATACTTCTTCCATGAACTCCTCTCAAAGAACGACACCATCGTGTTTTTTTTTATAAATTATTTATCCATGTACTCTATGATTTCCTTTCGAATTTCTGGAATAATATTGGGACATGCTCTTATATTTAATTCAGACATGTATAAGGTAATGTGTGTGCCATACAATGTCACCTATACTTACAAACCTACACAACTCACATTGTAAATCTTTTCGGTAGCACTATAATAATGCCAATGTTGTCAAATGTGATCACATATGCACACATCTACGAAGAAATCATATGCGATTTCAGCACATATGCGATCACGTGTCTTTATGTGACATTATGTGATTGCATACATACAACATATGCGATTGCATAATGGCCCAACATCAGAAATCTGACCGTTGGGCAGGGTATCCCAAATCGGTTACGTATCGGCCGTAACGGCCGATACGTAACGGTAACGGTGGGACCCGTTACGCGATACGGGGTCCAAACGGCCGTTACAGATTTCTGTGACCGTAACGGCCGTTACAGACCTGTAACGGCTGTTACGGGCCCTAAAAAAAAAAAAAACAAAAAATACCTTTCCTTTTTTCCTTTCTTTTCTTCTTCTTCTTCTTCTTCTTCTTCTTCTTCTCCTCGGGCGGCTGCGGCTGCACCCTGCTGCGGCTGCGGCTGCGGCCGCGGCCTCTTCTAATTCTTCTTCTTCTTCTCTCTCTCTCACTCTCTCTCTCTCAATCTCTTCTTTCCCCTTTCCCTCTGTTTTCTTTTCTCTTCTTTTCCCTTTCCCTCTTTTTTCCTTTTCGATTTCCCTCTCTCTCCATTTTTTTTTTTTTTTAATTTGCAGCAGCTAGCTATTGTAGCTACGTGTCACGCGACGACGAGCGCTGACACTCCTCGAGCTCCGAGTTGTACGAACAGTTCAAGGAGATCAAAGTTATATGGGCTCCACAGTGATGTATTTATTACATCTGCACCGTTCATCTATTTTCAGATATCATTTTAGAGCACCGCCCAAAATATGAATTATATCCAGAGATCATGTGGACCACACCAAAAATAGCAGCAGAGATAATGATTTTCACGGTTAAACAATTCAGGGCGCACGGTAACGTTTATTTTCTATCCTGATCAGACCCGAGTGGGGCCCACCATGATGTATATATTTTATCCATTTTTGACACGTCATTTTAGATCATGATCCAAAAAATTAATAATATCCAAATCTCAGGTGGACCACACCATAGGAAATAGTGGTTATAGAATGCTCACCATTAAAAATTTCTTACGGTCCACTGTAATGTTTATTTTCAATGTAACCTATTAATTGGGTCACATTAACGTGGATGAAGGGAAAACACACATGTCAGCTTGATCTAAAACTTTTCTAGCCCCCAATAAATTTTTAATGGTGTACATTTAATTATTATTGTTTCTTATGGTACAGTCCACCTGAGCTTTCGATGTGCCTCATTTTTGAGCTCATGCACTAAAATTATTTGGCAAAATGGATGGACAGTGTGGATATAACACATTCATCACGGGTGGGGCCCAAAAAACTTTGACACGTGTGCTGCACTTTACAATTCGAGTCCCTCCTAATTCAAGCCTTAAAAAATTGTACACAAGACATATATTAACTTAAAATTTGGCATTTAAATTATGCACTGCAATTGCTAACTCACAATGCCAAAATCAAATTGTTCGAATAGTTTTAATTGTTAATTTGTGGACTTTTATTTTTTAAAATAAGGTCTTTTGATTTTATTTTTTTTATAATTCACTATTCAATAAATGTCCACCAATTTATAAGTGAGATAATGACAATAAATGGCATAAATTTGAGGCTGATTTGGAAAATAGATTGGTCCTTCAAGTCAGCCCCAAATTGACAACGTCATCTCCCTAAATTTAATTTCATTTTTTTAAAAGAACTATTGGGAGAAATGATATCAAGTTGTTAAGTATATAAATTACATATTTAGAAAATTAAATATATGAATTTTGTAGTCGAATTAAAGTTACCTGGTTAAAAAAATAATCAGACAGTCCGATACAACTTCTCACCAAAGAGCGGACCGTTACACCACCATAAACATGTTCCAATTTATAACTGAATGCATATTTGGAATGCTTAGAATATTCCGGATTTAATCCATATTTTTTCATATTTTTTGGCAAAAAAAAAAAAAAAAACGCCGTTACAGGCCGTTACGCCCCCGTATCGCCGTTACGCCCCCGTATCCGTATCGGTTTCGGAGGGCACCGTTACGCCAACCGATACCGATACGGGACACCTTGCCGTTGGGACTTTTTTCTGCATTTTCATCACCTAAACTCAGTTTCTCTCTCTCTCTCTAATCTCTCTACAACTATAAGTCAACAAGAGACCAACAACTCTTTTTCAATTCTATTTTTAAGAGTATACAAGACTTTAAATATCAAGACTCAAGAGATTCCATTAAAACCTGAAAGTTCAAGTGTTCTTTGTCCATTCTCTACATCCTCCCGTACTTTCATTTCTTAATTCTTATTCATTTCATTTAGTAGATACTAGATAGTAATATTCATTCTCTAATCTCTCATTAATTCTCTTTATTCTCTACATTTCTCTCTCTTACATTCTCTAATCTCTCATTCATTATCTACCTTCTCTAATCTCCACATTTTCTAATCTCTTATTCATTATCTACCTTCTCTAATCTCCACATTTTCTAATCTCTTATTCATTATCTACCTTCTCTACGTTCTCTACCTTCTCTAATCTCCACATTCTCTACATTTCTCTCTTACACTCTCTAATCTCTCATTCATTCTCTACATTTCTTTCTCTTTCTCTTACATCCTCTAATCTCTCATTCATTCTCTATTACTTACCTTCTCTTTCAAGTTATAAGCATAGGCCTAAAGTGTACAAGTGTACAAGGTTATAAGCTACGAGAATCTACAAGTGTACAAGGTTATAAGCTATGAGGTTATAAGCTACAAGAATGTACAACTTTCAAGACTCAAGTGTACAAGTGTACAAGGTTATAAGCTACAAGAATCTACAAGTGTATAAGCATAGGCCTAAAGTATAAACTACAAAATTCAAGAATCAAGAGTCAATACAAAAATTATTCAAGATTAAAGAAGAGTAGAAGTGTATGTGTAAGTGTGTAACTCTATCTAGGATTCTAGATTCTAGACTCTACTCTCTACAAGTGTAGTTGTGTAACTCTCTCTCTCTCTCTCTCTACAACTACAAGTGTAAGTCCCTCTCTCTCTCTCTCTCTAATTTCTACAAGTGTAGGTGTGTAACTCTCTCTTTATTCTTACAAGGATATGAGAGTCATGTCTCCTTCCCAATCTCTTTCTTTGAAACCCAAGTCGAATGACCCGGGTTGGAAGTACGAGCATTATCGTAGTGCTACCAAAAAGATTCATATGGTGTGTGAGTTATGTGGGTTTGTTAGTGCCATTGCATTGCACGGCACAAGCAATACCTTGCACATACGCTAGGATCAAATGCAAAAACATGTCCCAATATTACTCCATAAACCCCAAAAGAAATCATGTAGTACATGGATAAACAATCAAAAGAGGGGAAAACCCCACAATAATGACGTACTTCGAGATGAGTTTATGGAATAAGAAACATATGGGAATATAAATGTGGCTGATGTGGATGAACCTAGTCCTACTCCTCGCCCCACGTCAACCAGGCAATCTAGACCACCGGCACTGAAAAGAGCTTGTGGGCATGGGCCCTACTGTTCACAACCCCAAGTGCAAGGTCACAACGTAGTAATAACTCGATGAGACCAAGGTCGAATCCACAGGGAATGGGGAACAGGATCTAGAACTAATCTAAGTCTAATGGTTGTATGAGTTTTTAATCTAGCGATTTAAGAAAAAGAGTTTAAAACAAATAAAGATAAAAGCCTAAGGATTAAGGAATCCACTTATAGTAATCACAATAACAATTTATTGATTCAATATATATCTCAGTTGGAATCAAAATCCTATCCTATCTAATCGGAAGATAATTCAGTTAAACCATTCACAAACATTAAGAAGAATATGATTTCAGTTGATTGATTCTCTTATGAAGCATTCTGACATTAATCGCAGGGAATCAAAAGCGTTCAACCCACCCTTAGGCATCACTGGATCAATCAATTATACAGATTGATTCCTTCTCTAATTCAGGTTAAACAATTGCTAAATCAAAGCATTCACTGTACCCAGAGTGCACAACAAATCCAAAAATAAACAACTTAGTAAATTCAAACTAAATTAATGCTACTTTCATCATTCAATCCATTCTTATTGAATCAAAATAAACTAAATACTGAAATTAACTATAAGCTTCATTTCTTAGCCTTAGCTAAGAGATTAGCCAAACAAGACTAACATCTTAGGGAAAAATAAAAAAGTAAAAAAGATCTACTAGAACCCGTGAAGAAATCGAAGTAGAAGAACGTTATCGACGCTTTACCTAAGCCTTCTCTCCCTTTTCAAACCTAAGAAGATACTTTGGGACATCCTAAGAACCCCAATTTATAGTTTTGGAACTCTATCTTTCGCACCACCTTGGAAAAATCACAAACCGACTTTGAATTTACGCAATTTAATGCGCTTCGGTCACATCGAATTTCATCTTAAATACATCTGAAGAATCTGTCTACCTTAGGTCCCACCTAAGCTTTCTTACGTGGGACCGAAGTTGGCTTCGATCGAACCGAAGTGTCGAGCCGAATTAATTCTAAAAATCACAATTTCTTGCTATACTGTTTTGTGCACATTCGGTCGGACCGAACCAAGCTTAGGTGGGACCAAACAGTCTGTTTATTCTATTATTGGATTTTATGATTTTGTTGGTCTTTTCTCCATACTTTATACTTAGTTTTCTTGGATTTTGGTATGTGAATTCTTCATTAATGACTTCCAAATCTCTAATTCTTCATTATCTTCTTTTGAGTTCTAAATCCATCATTTTACACGCTTATTCATCTTTAGGTCCAAATCACCTCGTGTGATAAAAACATACATAATTATATCGGATTAACACTTAAATGAGACGAAAGCTAATGTAATTGAATGGATAAATATGCAATATTTAGGTCTCAACACCTACATTCCGATAATGTGGTCGACCAAAGGAGTAAGGGCAAAGGACCTACACAAACCACATTAGAAAACTGATACAAGTAAAAAGATGGGAAAACCACGATTCAACATATCGCTAAGTGGTTATACCAAGTCAGTGTCGCTTTCAACACTGCTAAGTTGAAAAGCTTCAAAATTATGGTTGAAGCAATAGGTCAATTTGGAACTGGGCTAAAGCTCCTTCATATCACAAAATGAGGGAAACATATCCCAAAACCGAGGTTAATCATAGAAGAAGTTTCATAACTGAATACAAAGAATTATGAAAAATCTACAGTTGTACTCTTGTGGCCAACGGATGGACCAATAAATCCAGTTAAACTCTAATAAACTTTCTATTGAATTGTCAAACTGGGACAATGTTTTTGAAGTGCATAAATGCATCGGCACATTCTCACACAACCGATTATTTGTTTACATTATTAGATAGTGTAGTTGAGGAAGCGATAGAGGAATATGTTGTCCAAGTAATCACAGACAACATATCTCATATATATCCGCCGATCGCCTTCTTATAGAGAAGAAGTGCAATTTATTTTGGACTTCTTGTGCGGCACATTGTCTAACTCATGCTAGAAGCTATAAGTATGGTGTACATAAAAGTGATTGCTAAGGCTAGAAGAATCACGGTCTTTATATACAAGGATGTCCTTCTTCTCCATTAAATGAGAAAACACATTGGATGTAACTTATTACGTCTAGCTATCACCTATTTTGCAATATCTTTCTTAAAAATACAAAGATTGCATTCAAAGAAAAATGAACTTAGAAGCTTTGCAGTATTGGCCAATTAGAATAATGGGCGTTGGTCAAAAAATGCCGAAGAGAAGCTAGTCCAATACACAAACCTTCACAATCTTTTTTGACATAAGTGTCAAAGGCATTAAAATTTGATGATTCCTTAACAGGTATTTGATTTTCCATTTACAATGGTAAATGTTGGTAAAGAAATTTTTATTTACCACAACATTTACAAACCAGCCTCATGGTAGAGCGTGACAGTTGTGACTTTTTTAATGGCTTTGATGATAATATTGAGGCAGAAAAATTAAAATTTGTGGAGCCCACATTGATCTATGCATTTGATCCGCACCGTTTATCCACTTTATCATATCATTTTAGGCAAATCCAAAGCGCAAGTGGACCACACTATAAGGGGAATTAAACACCTGCCGCTAAAAACTTCTTATGGGCCATAGAAGTTTTGGACCAAGCTGATATTTGTGTTTTCCCTTTATCCATGTTTGTATGATCGTATGAAAAGGTTGGATGAAAGATACACATCAGTGGGGTGCACATGGAAGGTTTAAGCTTTCAACAATGGACATCATTATCCTCCTGTTTCATGTGGTGTGGTGCACAAGATCCTAGGATCTGCCTTATTTCCTGGCTTATGCTCAAAAATAAGTTGGTAAAACAGATGGATGGGGTGGATCAGTCACATACATCACGATGGGACCCATTGATTATCATCGGCCAATCCCACTTTAGTGTACACAGTTTTTAAGGCGCAAGTCCCCTGCTATTTTCTTTCCTTTCAAACTGTGGGGAAAAGTAATTATTACGAGTTTACCACTATTTATAGTGAAATTTGAAAAAACAAATAACCACTTAGTGATTGTGTTGTGATTGGTGAACGAAAAGATGAAAAGCCACCAATGGATTACATCTATAATGCGATGGAGAGGACTAGAAATAAAATCATAGAGTAATAGGAAGCGTGATTATAAGCTCGCTTTAGATATTATAAATAGAAGATGGGGCAGACAAACGCCATCTCTATTGTATTCGATTGCCTACATCCTTAATTCAGTCGTATTCTTCACATCCGCTGATCGGACTGAGGCAAAAGCGATGCATATAGTTGACATTTTTTTTAATGCCTTGGAAAGAATGGTTCTAGATAAAGAAGAACAAGATAGGATTCAACTTTATTGAACTTCTATACGAAGAGTGCGGGTATATTTTCAACGGATATAGTCATTAGGCATAGGACTATCAAATTGCTAAGTAGGTATGAACGTCTTAGCGAGAATGTCTAAGTAACTTAGATATAGTTTCTTACAATGTATAAAATCTAACCTACAAAAATTGTTATTTCGACCAACTAGTGAGCTGCCTATGGAGTGGACCTGAACAATCCAGCACTAAACAAGGTAGCCATTAAGATTCTTGGACTCACGTGTTTTGCTAGCAGTTGCAAGTGCAATTCGAGTACCTTCGAGGTGATAAGTTTGGCAATTCACTCCTTAATGTTGAATTTAATCTTAAATCTTAGGGAGGTAAAAGTAACGTTCATAAGCCATCACTAATGCACTTTCTTTTTTTTAAAAAAAATGAATCTTCTTTAACAAAAGAAGCTCAACAACTTGCTCTTCGTCCAATACAACCAGAAGCTATGAGAACGATCCTATATTAGGCGAGAAAAGCCTGATTTCTATGATCCTATCTGCTTAGATGATTTGCATGTAGATAGCAAGTAGCTCATAGAGTCAGGAGACATGTTCTTTGCAGGCTAGGACCTAACATAAGCCCAAGTCGAAGATGTCGCATTCAAATCGACGCTTGGAGAAAATACTTCCACTCGAAGGCAAATAAATGGAGAGCGAGCAATAGTAGTCGAGCAGTGGATGAGATTGAAGAGATAGAAGGAGGACATGATCAAGATCAACCATTAGATGTTATTGAGGTACTCGTGTGAACAAATAATGAAGAAACAGAAGAAGTATGTGTTGAAGAAGAAGACGACTTGGACGACAATGGTGATCAGATGCAATGATGGCAATTGGATCAATGTATATAATATTAGTATGCTTATTTTTTATATTTCATTATTTTATAAGTTATGCTTTTTTATATTGTATTTGTACATTAAGTTGTAAGTTGTAACTTGAAACTTGAAAGTTTCATTTATCAATAAAATTTCTATTTTTGAAGTTCTTAATAATTACATAGCTTATAAATTGTATTTGTACATTAAATAACTTGTTGATTGCCTTGTTAAAAAGATTATTGATGTACTTGACTGTTTTATTGATTGTCTCAAACGAACCTTAAATAAGTAAAATAAGTTAGCCAAACACTTAGGGAAGTGTCCCCTAATTTTTAGAATTTTCTACAATTTTTTTTTTTAAAATTTCCCCTATATATATATATAATTGTGTATGCGATTGTGTGATCGCATATGCAAGGTGTTCGGTATCGGTTACGTATCGGCCGATATATAACGGTAACGGCTGACACCATTACGTGTTACGAGGTCGTAACGGCCACCCCCTGTTTTTGTAACCGTAATGGCCGTTACGGCCCCATAACGGTCAGAAAATAGCTAGTTTTTTGTTTTCTTTTTAAACTTCGATTTTTCACTTTTGTTGATATTTTTCTCTTCCAAATTCTTCCTAAATCATTCTATTACAAATTCCGACCACCCTTAGCTAGTTATATTAAGGATTTTCTTGATTCGAAACTCCGTAGGCTATTTTTCAAAAAATTTTCAAAAATAGGTATTTATTTAATGTAATGTTGTTTTAATGGTAGAATATGATGTGCTAATCATAATAAAACATATTAATGTCCATTTAACAGATTATTGTTGTGATTTTATATTTTTTTATATTTTTTCTATTTACGCACTATTTTCAGCCATTTTTTTTAATTGAAAAATCTTTTTTTATTCAATATATTGTTGTTTTAATAGTAAAATATGATGTGTTAATCATAGTAGAACATATTAATGTCTATTTAACAAATTATTGTTGTGTTTTTTTTTCTATTTACGCACTATTTTCGGCCATTGTTTTTTAAATTCGAAAAATCATTTTTTATTCAATGTGTTGTTGTTTTAATGATAGAATATGATGTGTTAATCATAGTAGAACATATTAATGTCCATTTAACAGATTATTATTGTGATTTTATATTTTCTATATTTTTTTCTATTTACACACTATTTGTGGCTATTTTGTTAATTCGAAAAATTATTTTTTATTCAACGTGTTGTTGTTTTAATGGTAGAATATGATGTGTTAATCATAGTAGAACATATTAATGTCCATTTAACATATTATGGTTGTGATTTTATATTTTTTTCTATTTTCGCACTATTTTCGGCCTCTTTTTCCTTGAAGACACAGGGTGTCCCCACCTCTTATTTGAAGTGAGACTAATCCCTACGGATACACGCAATCACCCGCAACCACATATATCGGGTAAAGCCAAGGAGGGGAATCGAACCCTCTTTATTAAATTCGAAAAATCACTTTTTATTCAATGTGTTATTGTTTTAATGGTATAATATGATGTGTTAATCATAGTAGAACATATTAATGTTCATTTAACAGATCATTGTTGTGATTTTATATTTTTTCTATTTACGCACTATTTTCAGCCATTTTTTTACATTTCAAAAAATCATTTTTTATTCAATGTATTGTTGTTTTAATGGTAGAATATGATGTGTTAATTATAGTAGAACATATTAATGTCCATTTAACAGATTATGGTTGTGATTTTATTTTTTTTTATATTTTTTCTATTTACGCACTATTTTCGACCATTTTTTTAATTTGAAAAATCATTTTTTATTCAATGTATTGCTGTTTTAATGGTAGAATATGATGTGTTAATCATAGTACAACATATTAATGTCCATATAACAAATTATTGCTGTGATTTTATATTTTTTTTCTATTTTCGAATTAGCGACTTTATGTTTATATTTTCTTATTTTGGACAGGTTTTGGAGCTTCTTAGGGTTTAAAACATAAAATCAACTTTATTGATTAGATTCAAAAGTTCAAACTTTCTGTTATTAATATATTTACATTAAGTTTTCGAGATTTAAATTAATTAACTCATTCTCCTATAAAAAGTAAAAACTGTATATAAATTTAGAGAATCGAGTAGACTCACAATCTCACATAGATATAGGTCATATCTAATCTAAGGAAATGTCTGGGTCTGGCCAACAAGTGAGGATATTGGATGGCAACATTATTAGAGGGTTGGTGGTATTAGGCACCAAATGAAGTGCAACTATTGTAATAGACTAGCAACTGGTGGAATTACACGTCTCAAACAACATTTGACACATCGAAAGAGTTAAGTTGCGAGATGTACTAGAGTACCAAAAGAGAATGATTTTAATGCAAGCCAGTCTAGATGAGTTGAAGGGTAAACGTGCTACTGGACAAAAGAAGAAAGATGAGATTTTGGGTGCGGCCCGACAGGTTGTGTTTAGTCCTGAAAATATAGGCGTTCGTGATGAAGATATTATTAATTCTGACGAAGATTCAGATAAAAAATTTACTATAGATATGAGAGCTTTTAAAAAAAAAAAATTAACATGCACCCGCCATACACCCACGCACGCCGTAGTGGGATTTCACCACCTATGAGTTTCGAACCCAAGACCTCGTGTTGAAACTCCTCGAAGTCTACCACTCAGGCTAGGAGAGAGAGCTTGCAGATTGCTCGTGATTGCCGCATGTTTGGCACGAGTAGGTCAATACATGATACTTGGGGGGGGAGGGAGTGGGAGTGCAGTTGGGAGTGCGATTGCTTCTACAGGTAGGGGTGGGGGGGATAGATTTGGTGGGTTATGACGTATGTTTGGGAGCCAACAAGAGGCATCTTCACATGATGCCCCTATACATTTAGATGAAAAAGTAAATGAGCTTAGGAGACCTTCTATTGATCCAATCTTGTTTAGGAAAGAATCAACTAGACAAAAGAAGATGAAACAAATGTGGAGTAGAACTTCCGTTAAGAAGCTAGGTAGGGCAGCAGCAAAGTTATTTTACATGCCAACATACCTCCTAACATGGCCAATTCTCCATATTAGCAAGTGGTAATTGATGCAGCAGTAGAAGCAGGTGAAAGAATTAAAGCTCCCACAGCTATGGATATTAGGAGGAAATGGACAAATGCAGAGTACGCGGATGTGAACGCATACGTGGCTACCTTTAAACCTGTATGGCAAGCTAGAGGATGCACGATCATGTGCGATGGTTGGACTGGCCCAATAAGACGCAGTATGATCAACTTCATAGTGTACTGCAATTTGAGAACTATATACCACAAGTCAATCGATGCCTCAACTGTAACAAAAAATTCTGATTATGTTTTTGGACTAATGGATAAAGTTATGGATGAGATTAGAGAGGAGAATGTGATGCAAATTGTGACAGATAATGAAGTATCATATAAGCTTGCAGGACATAAGTTGATGAAAAAGTGACCACATATTTTTTTATCACCATGTGCTGCCCATTGTATTTATCTTATATTGGAAGATATTAAGAAGAAAAAGAATGTTAAGGAAATTGTCGAAAGGGCAAGAGAAGTGACGTTTATTTACAACCATAATCAAGTAGTCGCAATAATGAGAAGTTCACGAAACGACAAGAGTTGATGAGGCATGCGGCGACTAGATTTGCAACAAACTTTATAGCATTAGAGAGTTTATACCAACATATGGGAAAGTTGAATGAGATATTCGCTTCTCGAGATTGGCCCAACACAAAACATGGGCAGAAGACATCAGGGGCACCGGTTGAAGTTGTGAACACCATACGGGACAACAAATATTGAAAGAGGATCAGGTTGATCTTAAAGGTGATAGAGCCATTAATGAGGGTACTCTGTTTTGTTGAAATAGATGAAGCACCTACCATAGGCTTCCTATACGATGTCATGAATAAGGCGAAGTTGACAATTTAATGTGATTGTAGAAGCTGCGAGTCTTATTGGAAGATGATCAACAAGAGATAGACAAGACAACTTCATCACGATCTTCATACAGCAGGTTACTACCTAAATCCTAGGTACAAATATAACTAATCATTTGTTGCGGATAATGAAGTTCATGTCGGGCTAAAAAACGTGATAAAGAAATTAGAGCCTGACTTATATATGCAAATAAAGGCGTTGAATGAATTAGATACATTTAAAAATCGTCTAGGTAGCTTTGGAGATGCTCTTGCACAACATGCAGTATCTAGGTTGCAACCAGCCGAATGGTGGATGAATTTTCGAGAGAGTACAAAGGCTCTCCAAAAAATTGTAATAAAAGTTTTAATCCAGACAACATCTTATAGCTACGAAAGGAATTGGAGTTGTTTTGCACTTATTCATTCAAAGAATAGGAATAGATTGCAGACTAAGACATTGGATAGACTTGTCTTCATGCACTACAATATGAAGATAAGAATGCGATGACATCATATGAGCATTACGAGCACCGATGACATAGACTACTGTTCAATAAACTTGGACAATATTTATGATGAGGGCAACTCGCTTCTACCTTGGTTGGAAATAAGGGAAAAGCAAATTGAAGAGGATGGTGAAAAATTGAAAATTGATGACCCACTAATACGCACAGCGTAACAAGAGAGTCGTGCAGCTATGTTGGACCCAAAAATACAGGCAACTTTTATGCCAAGTACGGATCAAGATCAACGGAAGAGTACTAGTGGTAGCGTGACCATGTCAGATGATGGTGATGATGACGCCCCTGCCCTTGGCGCTGACACTTTTGGTGTTGCTCAACACACCATACAGTCATCTACAAATCGTGAGGCCGATGAACATCGATAAGCTAGTATACGAGGTCGAACTTATGAGTGTACTGAGTCACGATACAGCTAGCAAAAGGAGGATAGGTCTAGTGGTGCACCGAGTCCAGGAGGTCTAGAACATCAGCAGGCCCATGGTCCTAAGCATTATGATGGATATTCTTATGGTCAATTGGATTATGGTTATAGTTATATTGAGCCTGTTCCATCATATTCATGTTGGAGTAGTCCTTCCAATCCATATCCATATGATTATAGATATCTGGATCCAAATCCAAGTTACTCATCACAGGCACACTCTCAATCTCAAGATTCTCAACAGCCTGAGTACGGGCACTAGTATGACTATTCGACGGGTATTGGTGGATATCCTTACTCGAGGTCGGAGTCGTTGCCTAATCAGGATCAGTAATCCTCTAGTTTCGTTGACCTAGTATTTCCTTTTCGCACTAGATATTATGGATATGCAGCACCTCTACCTATTAGACAGCCTTAGCCTGATGATGATAATGATGTGGAGGTCGAGCAACCACAAAAAAGTAGATTTTCATTTTGGTGGTGACTTGTGAATTTTATTATGGTAATTGTAAGTATATATTTGTATTAAGGTAAGTATTTGCAGCAGTACTATTGCAAGCACACACTTGACACTACCAAACTTGTATTTAAAATAACTCCCCTGACAACCAATCAAGTAATCCTTAATCAAGTTGCAAGGGAGTATATCAGACACTACTATTTATTTATTTTTTATATTCTTGACTCGAGGATGACAGGACAGGAATCACAGCCACGGGAACAAAATAGGAGGAGAAGTTTCTAACATGTTGAAGAATGAAGACTTTAAAATACAATGTACATTTTAATTTATGCAAGTCTGGACTCTAGTCTAGACTCTAGAGTAGAGACCTCACTCCTCTTCAGGTATGTTAATAACTTAATGTAGAAATAGAATAAATTATGAAAAATAATTGCAAACACCTACGCATGTAAGATATTTTAATATTACATTCATTCTAATATATCTATCATTGATAGTAGATAGTTAGAAGATTAAATATATGAGTTTTGCAGTCAAATCCAGTTTATTTGGTTCATAAATTCATTGGACTGTCCAATACAGCTTCTCACCAAAGAGTAGACCGTTACACCACCAAAAAATGTTCCAAATTGTAAATGAATGCATATTTGGAATATTTAGAATATTCTGGATTTAATCCATCTTTTTTCATAATTTTTTGATGAAAAGAAAAAAAAAAAAAAAAAAAACTGCACTGATATGGGACCCGTATCGGCCGTTACACCTCTGTATCGGTTGATACGGGGCGTATCCATATCGGTAATGGTGGGCACCGATACCGATATGAACACCTTGTGCATATGTGATTTGACAACATTGGATGTGACACATCTAATACTTAGGGTGCATTCAACAACACATCAAAGTAGGGCCCACCCTACTTGGCCCAGTATGTGTGCACACATGGTCTCTTGTAGGCTACAACACTACTCACAGGAGACCATCTACCATACATACATACATATATGATGTATGCATGCACATATGTACGTATATTCTTGTGTTTCCCATTTTTTCCCTTTCTTTACAGCTTTTTTTTTTTTGCATTTTTTCAGGCAATACCATTGTTTAAAATCTTGATAATAATACCATTAGACTCACTTATTATGTAAGTGAGAGTCCACTATAGACATTATTTTGCATTCTAGAAACCATGTCAAGTTCAATCAAATCAACCTGAAAAAGTAGACTCCATTTTAAGTGTATGAATATGATAATAAATCATCCATAGTAAGGAGTGAGTCAAGTGCAAACAAAAGCTGTATGCTAGAGGGGCATTGCCGGTGAGAGCATGGAACTATTTTAGCAGAATTTTTAAGTTCATTTTATAAGTTCATGATGCTTAGGGACATGGTGTTGTGCCTAATCATGTGGGAGTTGTGGTTGGCAATGAATAAGGCCAAGTTCAGGTAAGCAGGTTGACCATAGTAAAGTTTTCCAAGGCACAATGCTGGTTGAGGGCTATTGAAGGTTGTGTTGTTGCTCCGGCAGTGGGTCACCTGTTGGAGATATCTTCACTGCAGAGCACAAGTATTCCTCTTTCATGTAAGCCCCCTAAAGCTGTGGTGGTTCTGAAGTGGGTTCCACCTCCTTTAAGATGGGAAAAGCTTAATGTGGATGGATCATCGCATGGAAACCTGAGACCAGGAGATGGAGTTGGGTGTTGTAGGGACATCAGAGGGAACATCTGTTTTGCTTTTAGTAACTACTACTGTATGGTGACCAACACAATGGCGGAAGCCACAGCCTTGTTTGACAGGTCTCCCTTTGTGTGGAGAGAGGCTTGGTAAACGTGGAAATAGAAAACAATTCTATGTGTTGTATCCAGCTTTGGCTATTCTATCTCTCCCTCATGGTTGATTTGGTATTGGTGGGTGGAATCAGGAAAAAGCTCCTATCCCTAAACTTCCAAGTTGTCACAAATTTGCTACGAAAGCAATCCATTGGCAGATAAGCTAGCGAATTTGGGTAGCTCAAGGGATAGAAAGATTACATTCTTAAGAATAGAGGAGTTGCCTAGAGAGGCAAGAGACTGCCTATTCTCAGTTAATTGGGGATGGGGTATATTAGATGTAAATAAATGTGGGTTGCACATGGTGTCTTACGGTGCTTCTCGCTTCATCCTCTTCTTCTGCTTCCATTAAGTTTGGCTCTAACTTTGGGGAGAGGATTCTTCTTAGGGGCCAGAAATTGCTCCTGGTTGTATTTCAAAAAAAAATAAAATTATATATAGTAAAAATTTTGAAGAGCAATAGTATAAAAGGTATTAGAAACATTGAAGCAAATGAAAATCAAAACACAGGAAAAAATCGCCTGGGGCATGGCTTTAAAAACAGGTCAGCTTGGAAATGACCAATGATGATGCAGTAATCTGATGCTAGTTGAGCTCAACCATAGCACTGTAGCATCAAAGAGAGTACCATAAATCCACACAATGTTCGAAGTGACAAATAATTTCAAAATTTACCTTTTTTATGAGAAGAACATGGAAGAAAAAGAGCTGGGCAAGTGGTAGAGTAGCAATCAATGCCAAGACGGTGCAAGAAGCCTGTGAAAAGATAAAGTTCCATCCTGTTAGTGCAAGATGACGGCAATAATTGAATCAAAGTGGAGGAGATGAATGGACAATTGAATACTCACGACAACAACAACAAAGGGCACCAAAGAGAAACTGCTCCCCAGCTTGGATATGATCTCTGCAGCAAACCGCTTCCGCTCAAGGAAACAGCATATCAATACAAGGATGCCCATGGACCACTGTAGAATAAGCTGCAACCTCAAGACCAAGGTGCACAAACCACGAACACCTGTCAATAATCCACCAAAATGAAAAGGACCCGAAATCAAAGCTTACTACATCTCTTGACAGCTGGACATGCAGATGCAGAATTTAATCCACTTCAATAGGGGAGGTGAGAAATAGTTACTCAAGGTCGAAGTGATGGTGCCATACACCCCATGGGTATGAAGGAGAGAGTGGTGATTTAGGACACAATGGATCATGACACCCTAGAGTCTAAACTAAACAGGTGTAAAGAAGGGAGGTTGGCATTTACCAAGAGTAGGGCAGAAACCATGAGAGTGAAAAACCGTCTGTAGTTTTTTCTTCCTATACAGTTGTTGAGCCACTACAAAACCAACACGAAGAAGGCATCAGAACATGCTCCCTAAAGGGACTGGGAAGACTCCACGCAAATCAAGAGATTCTACCCTGCAATGATGATCGAAGCCATCAACACATTTGTCACAAACTCTACAGTGTTTGCTGTACTTGAAAACCTGCATTGCATCCATCAACAGTCCATAAGCATCACAAATCACATTGCATACAAAGTGCATCAATCTATCATGTCAAGTCCGTAGAAACAACTAATCAAGTAAGCTATACAAGATGTACCTGGGACGCAGTCCACACATATGGGTTTTCACAACAGATACAATCAATGTACCAAGTGGAAAGGAGTTACAGCAAGAGGGAGAAAAGGGGAACAGGTGGAGAAGGTAGAAACGTAGCTACTTTATGACCTGATGTATAGGGGTTGTCAGATTCTGGAGGACGAGGCCCCATGTAGAAGAAGCACAAGACTACAGATTGAACAAAACCTACTGATGCTTGAATTTTACACAGGCCACTGCATGTATGTAACTCATGTGTGCAACTTGCTTCTTTTTCGACAAATAAACAGAAGCGACTAAACGAGGAAAAGATACAATGAAACGAGGAAAGTCCTTCACCAAAACTAGAAGGGAGGAGAACACCAAACCCGTGTAAACCCCCACCAAGCTATCCACCCATCTAAAACAATGGACGAACAAGCTCAGACTATGACTAGATAATTCATTGGTGGCCTCATCCCAATACACAAGCTTCATGGTAGAGACTTGGAATTGGGTGCAGAACTTGTAACACTGACAGAGCCCCTCATAAATTTATTTATTTTAGACAGAGAGAGAGAGAAGAGAGAGAGAGAGAGAGAGAGAGAGAGAGAGAGAGAGAGAGAGAGAGTCTATACTCCTCCCTAAAGCAGGAAGTGAATGAGATCATATCAAGATTAGATAATTCTCTGACCTCCTCAACCCAATTCACAGGCATCATCCCCCAAGTCGTCTGTGAGCAACAACGTGAAAGTAACAAATAAATTCAAAGAAAGTTCGATGCAATTTGGGTAGGATATTAATATCTATGGCCATCTATTCCTGATTGGTTTGCATATACCCAAATTCCATATTAAGAATTCAAGTAGTATGCTGTATGCATTAGTATTTCAATTCAAAAAATGGAAAATGAAGCAAACCACAGAATTGAGTAAAAATAGTTGCTCCAGTCAGTTACCACTTTATTATGTTTAACTCTTTTCAGGTCATTCGGTAATACCGCCAGAGATGAGATTAGAAAGTATAAATAAACTAGAAGACAAAAGTCATAACAGAGTCCAATTTTTTTCAAAACAAAAGCCTATAGTTATTTTTTCTTTTCTTTAGTTTTATTGTTCAGACTCAAATATTTTGACCATCATCAGTGTCTTCCAGTTGCCACTTTGAGGTATTCTAATCCAAAGACTGTAAACAAGAAGGGTCAGAGAGGAGGAAAATAAGAAGGTGAAGAAAAAGAGGATGAAAGGAATTTTTGAATTTGTCCAATTTCTTTTAATGCTTTCACAGTATTGTGGTTACCAATAGAAAAGCAAATTGGGAGAAGGCACCTTTCTCTACAGCCAAAAATGACAAAAAATCCAGGTATTTACTGAGTAACATGTGAAGTGTCCAAAACATGAAAACCCCAATTAGCAGAGAGAATGAAGGGAGCATATTAAGTTATTAACAGAATAAACATGTCATGAAAACAACACTAATAACTGTATCAAGAAAACAAACAGAGAGCTTTACACCTGTCATTGCTACATCGGCATTTAAAGCAATCATTGAATTTACACATTCTTACATTCAAAACACAGAAAAAAATGTCATTTTCCTTCTCATGTGTCTGCAACAGAATCAGCTTCTGCAGATTTGGCATAAGACAGCTACAAATAAAACATTTACAAGGAATGCAAATGAATTCGACCCTTCAGGAACTACTGCAACTATGTCTTTTCAGTAGTTAACAAGAGTATTTCAAGAGGAAACTTGTGCAAATAATAGTGCACAAAAGGGCAGGAAAAAAATAGGCATATTGCAGTCACAAAAATGCATTTCATAGCGAGTTGTACAAATTGGACCATTTATAAACTCTTCGAAGAGACTGAAGGTCGTCATCATTACCAATTTTCATGCATACCTCTACTTCACAAAGGCTGCAGTAAAACATGCCGTCCTCACTCATTCGTTGCTCCGAAGCCTGCTCACGTGAACAAGGATGGTTGCGTGTAAAAGCAAAAGGACAACATCCCAACAAAACCAAACAAAAGGACAAATTATGCGAGGATGTGTTCTCCTTTTCAAATGCATTCACTGGATTCCCTTCACCCCTGGTGGCATCTACACCCACGCCCTCATCCAGTGGTTTTTCTCCAATTATTGCAGCATTCACATCCTTAACAGAGGACGTAGATTCAGCACTTAGTTTAGATGCCTTGGGATGAACATATTTCCCATCACCCATGATGCTAAGATACTTCTTCGACTTGAAAACTCCTGGGTCCCCAGGATCAGTAGCCGCAGACCAAATGTATAGGCAGAAGACAAATGTAACCTGGCATGAGAAGTAGCAATGCTATCCTTAATTTCGAAATGCAGTAAATGCCCCTATCTTATAATCAAGTGTCAACATGCATGCATGAGCTCTGTGTATCTTGCGTAGGTTCCACAAATGTATTTCCATGTGAGAAACACAAAGCATTGAACTTCAAGATGCAAAGGGACTTCAAATAATTTAAAAAAGGAAGATTAAGGACCTCTAAATGATTTTCCTGCATATGACAATTTCAACACTGTTGATCATGATAAAAAACATATTTTGTCAGAATTTTACGTACATTATATCTTGTAATTTATTTTAATGCTCTCATAAATTGCTTTTAGTTTTACTTGTCAGCAGCTGAACTTCTTAAGAATATGTGTCATCGAAACTACATCATGCTATTTAGTAGTTAATACATGATACCATGCATTACAATTCAACTTCTAAAGGATATGCATCAAACACACATTGACATGGCTATTACTTAGGGAAAACGTTCAAGGTAGGTTCCCAATGGTTGCGAAGAGGGCTAGGGTCCAAAATTTAGAAAGCCATTACTAATTCTGAGTTTTGTAAAATAGAGGGATTTGCAGGTACCATTTTCGATGGGGGTATAAGGTTAGAAAATGCATGCACTTGACAATACAAAGAGAGAGAGAGAGAGAGAGAGAGAGAGGTAATTAGGGTTTTGATGCCCTCCTCCCTTATTTATTAGCCTAAAAGACTTGCAATACAGGACAAGCCCACTGGATAAGTCTATAATTCTATCTGGCAGTGACTCTGGTTTCTTGGGGAAGTCTGAAATCTGCTTTGTAAGAACTAGGTAATTCCTGGGAAGTCTGAAATATAATTTTTAAGATATATTGTATAAGTGGGATTATTTTGAACATGTGTGCGAGTGAATTCCATAGGACAGATTTCTTAAACGAACCAGGTATCAAAACACAGGTCTCTTCATTCCCATATAAGTTCAAATTATATGCTTCCAAGCAACCCCTAGTGTGTATGTTTTACAGGAAAACCAAGGGAGGGAAAATGCTTGCTGAGAACAGTTAAATTCTATCTAGTTGAGACTGGTTCCTTGGGAAAGTCTAATATCTGTTTGGTAAGAACTAGGCAATTCCTGGGAAGTCTAAATTTTCATTTTCTAAGCTGTATCTATTGTACAAGTGGGATTACTATGAACAAGTGCAACAGAACCAAACCATTGACCAAGCAGGCCATGTGCTGACTCCCTATGTTTTGGACCACGACCTTTTCATGTGCTAAGACGTGACTAGGTAGTTCATGGAAAGTCTGAAATTTAATTTTTAAACTATATCTATTGTGTTGGGTCAGACAGAACTAAGCCATTAATCAAGCAGGCCACACAATGCATGGACTTCCTATGCTTTGGGCCACAGCTTTTTATGTGTTAAGCCATTGATCAACTTTTTCATGTGATCAAGTGGACCAAATGAAGCATAGGTAGCTTTTCCATGTGTGAGACTGCCCAATTTTCAGGCAATAAATTCTTCACATGTGAACATGTGGCAAATCCAAGTCATTGATCAAGTGATAAGACTGTTGGTCTGGAGGGGCAAATCGGCCCAGCCATTGATCAAGTGGCCCCATCCAAGCAACACAACGCATGGATCAGGACTCTGAATATCAGTTTCAGGGGGTATATTGGACCTGTATCAGCTCATAGAGACCTGTACCAGCTTAACTAAAAAAATTACAAATATATATATATATATATATATATCAAAAAAGGAAAAATGGGAACAACAAGAATCTATACTTGCTTGTGTTTGGAGGAGTATTTAATGGCGAATGCGACCATTCTTCGGTGACAATGTTGTATGTCGGGCTGACCTGCTGAAAGCAAAGTTATTTTGTCTGACCTCTAAAGTTATAATGATTATTATAGATTGGGATGATATATCAACTATTATCTTCATCAGTTGATGCATAAACTATAGTTCTATATAGTAGAGAGCATGGGCTATAAGGTGAGAGAGTCATTACTACCAAGGAGGCAAGTAGCATCCTGGTATCATCTAGCAATAAGCATCCTCATGATAAAGCATTTGGCATTTTTGCTCTCTTCTCACTACTAAAAATACTCTATCAAATTTAATAAACACACACATAGGTTCCCAAAATATAGTAGGGGTTCCCAGTGAGGAGAACCCCGAGCTTCCTCCAGTTCAGCAAGGCAGCACAGTTACATCAGTTCCCTCTTAAAGTCTTGTGTTTTGATCTTTAAAATAGCCCGGATCTGGGCATAAATAAGTTTCTAAGCTGCCTCAAGGTTGAAATAAAGAAAATTGAGTAAACCAAGAGAATAAAAATCGGAAATTGCGAGTTTATGTGTATCGGCAGTCGGCACACGACCGATACAAGGAGGGCTTATCGGTACCGATACAGCCTCCAGTTCTTAGGCTAGACTGTTTCACCCCATTTTAGGCATCATCATCAACTTATGGTATGCCCATATCAGCTGATATGGTATGGATACTTTGAAGCACACTATGGATATAGTTGTTAAACTAGGCCCCAGTTCACCAAAAGCAACATGGTTTTTATGGTGTGGACAAAAAAACATGCACTTATTAAAAAAGTATAGAAACAGGAGCTGCCCATGGTGGGCTCCTTTTTCAGTGGTGTGTCTAAAGCTTTAAAAGGAAGAAGAGGAAGATGGAAGAGTGATGCAGGACATGAGATTTAAATATGATATGCAAGATTTCAGGCTTAAATCATACCAATTCAGAAACAATTACACAAATTCCACATCCCACATGAAAATCCAAACATTCAATTAAAGGGGAATCTATGCGGGTCCAGGCCTACACAGGCTAGGACTTGACCAATAAAAATTATAAGTCAAATAATCTCAAATGGAAATAGAAATCAACCACTCATGCATAGCGAACAGTCCCTAATCCAAGCGATTCCCTAATCTCAATTCGAGGAACCCTAGGGTGAAAAAAAAAAAAAAAAAAGCAAATAAATTAGGGCTAATGCAAACTAAGGCTAGAGTTTAGGAAATACAAATAAAAACAGGAAAACCTAACCTGGAAAAAGCTAGTGCGCGCAGATGGTGACCTGGGGCTGCCCTCCTCCCCAAAGTGACACTTAGGCCTTGGTCGGCTAAGAGAGATCTCCGATCCCTCCAAGTTTGACGATGATCCAACATAAGGTCGAGGCGTAGTGCTCCGCCGAAGTTTTAGCCCTCCTACAGGTCCATATTTTGAAAACTGGCTATAGGGTAATGAATAGCTGTAAAATCTGAAAAATTCAAAACAATAATGATGATAGAATATGAGATATATGGATGGAAGAGGGTAGGGACGGATGAGGATAGATGTGGTTTCACACCACATAGTTAGCCCTTCGAAAAGGAAGGGCTTCGCACCCACTTTTGAATTCTTCCACAACTCACTAAGAGAGCAGAAAAATAAAGCAGGAATTTTTGTTAAGCTTAAATGAATTAAAAGAGCTACAAGGGATGCCTATTTATAGGAAAACTCTATACCTCAAAACTCTCGCCATGTACGCAACCTATTACTTGGCGATGAAGTAAACTAAAATAAAAACCAAACAAAGAAATCTAAAATGTTCATGAAGCTCTAAATAATATCAATAAGCAAGACCTAAAGTATGAGATCAATCCGACTAGTGAGCCACGATCATGAGATCCCATGATGGGCTTTACTTGACTATCAGGCACAATCTTTTGAACCAAACTTCGTCTTCTAACTAGGAGGCCCTCCCTAGACGTCGTCATCAAACTAAATCGACGGTGGGGCCCTCCTTCGTACGTACATGCGTAGGGAGTGGCGTGCGTGCGCGTGTGCGCATGATGTCCCCATCAATTCTCCCCGACTGCGAAGATTTCCCCACTGGCGAAATAAAACTCCTGAACCACTCCGAGATATAAGGATCAAGTCTCTGAAGCTCCTCCTCAGTGAGCCACGTACTTTCTGAAACTGGGCGTAATTTCCATTTAACTAGAAACTTCTGAAACCCGCTGTCCAAAGTTGAAACTATCAGATAGTCCTGGATATCCTCTATTTCATCTCTGGGTGTGTGAAGGCTAAGTATGGGAAGTAGAGGCTGAGAAGAAAGGTCAGGAAGAGTAGGTATGGGAGGTAGAGGCTGAGAAAATGGGTCAGGACGGTTAGGTATGGGAGGTAGAGGCTGAGAAAATGGGTCGGGACAAGTAGTGAGCAGGTCACAGATCAAGGAATAAAATCTGGGAAATCAGGATGGGTGGGCGAAGGGCTGGACAAAGTATCAGTGGTCCCCTGAAAAGTAAGTAGATCATCCACATCAAATATGGAACTAATTCCCATGGAAAGTGGAAGATCTACCTCATACACATTGAGACCGTTTCATTTAATAATTTTGAAGGGTCCAACGCTACGCGCGTGTAACTTTCGAACAGCTCCCTGAGGGTACTGCTCTAGCCTGATACGGATCATGATAGTCTCTTACATTGAATTCCTTGAAACATTTATGTTGGTCTGCAGAAAGTGAGTAATCTTCATTACTAGTCATGATCTTCTGCCTGATTTCTTGATGCCATGAATGAATGTGATATGAAAAAAGACTCTACAAGCTCCAACAGCCTATGGGACAGTGACATAGGGATAAGATCAATAGGTTTCCCAGATTTATAACCAGTAACTACTTCATAAGGACTGAGACCTATGGGCCTATCGACAAAACTATTAAACGCAAACTCGGCTATAGGTATTACGGTGTCCCATATTCTGGTGTGCTCTATATCCCTCCTAGGGAGAGACTCATCCAGTAGATCATCAGGAACGACATCACGAAACTCATCCACTGCCGGAATAGCCTTAGTGGGTAACTCTACGGTAGCCTCTAGTGCACTCTCTCTAGCCACGAGGCCGCACATGTTGTACCCTTCGAAATAATGGTCTTGATGTCCCTCATGGGGTGGGGGTACTGGTGCACGCCCATGACTGATTCCTTGGCCATCTCCATTCATTGGTCTATCCTCATGGCCACTTGCCTGAGATTGGTCATCTTCCCTAATAGTGGGGTTTGTCCTGAGGGAGGCCTCTATTTGGTCAAGACGTTGATCTATGCTTCGTTCCAAGCACTTACCCCAAGACTCGATCTGCTGGGACAGCTTGTTTAGTGACTCTAGCAGTTGTTCTATGTTTAGTGTAGGGTGCTAGCCAAAACTATGACCCGTACGTGTGGGCATACAACTTGCTAACTCCACTTAAGGACTTTTTACGATGACTATATGAGACTAAATGATCCTAAGAGACTCTATATGAAGGGACTATGCAATGTTACTCTAGAAATATAGTTAAAAACAGAAGGGACTATAGACTCCTAAAAGCTACATGTGATGGACTAGATGCATGACGGACTCAAACAAACTAACCCTAAACAAATAATGTATGCCCCTATAAGAATCCTAAGCTTTGATACCAAATTTGATGCAAGACATGAGATTTAAATATGATATGCAAGATTTCAGGCTTAGATCATACCAATTCAGAAACAATTACACAAATTCTACATCCTACATGAAAATCCAAACATTCAACTAAAGGGGAATCTATGCAGGTCCAGGCCCACACAAGCTAGGACTGTACCAATAAAAATTATAAGCTAAACGATCTCAAGGGGAAATAGAAATCAACCACTCATGCATAGCAAACAGTCCCTAATCCAAAGGATTCCCCAATCTCAATTTAAGGAACCCTAGGGTGAAAAAAAAGGAACAAATAAATTAGGGCTAATGCAAACTAAAGCCAGAGTTTAGGAAATAGGAATGAAAAGAGGAAATCTAGAGGAAAACCTGACCCGGAGAAAGCTCCTGCTCGCAAATGGTGATCCGAGGCTGATGCACGTGTGCGGGTGGACTGGCCACACGTGTGATGGAAGCCCGCCTCTCCAAACTGACACCTAAGCCTTGGTCGGCTAAGGGAGACCTTCAATCCCTCCAAGTTTGACGACGATCCGACGTAAGGTCGAGGCGTAGTGCTCCGCAGAAGTTTCAGCCCTCCTACAGGTCCATATTCTAGAAACTGGTTGTAGGGTAATGAATAGCTGCAAAAGCTGAAAAATTCGAAGCAATAATGATGATAGAAAATGAAATATATGGATGGAAGAGGGTAGGGATGGATGGAGATAGATGTAGCTTCACACCACGTAGTGAAGGCTTCGCACTCACTTTTGAATTCTTCCACAACTCACTAAGAGAGCAGAAAAATAAAGCAGGAATTTTTATTAAGCTTGAATTAATCAAAAAAGCTACAAGGGGTGCCTATTTATAGAAAAATCCTATACCCCAATACTCGCACCATGTACGCAACTTATTATTTGGCGATGAAGTAAACTAAAATAAAAACCAAACAAAGAAATCTAAAGCATTCATGATGTTCTAAATAATATTAATAAGCAAGACCTAAAGTATGAGATCAATCCGACTAGTGGGCCACGATCATGAGATCCCATGATGGGCTTTACTCGACTATCGGGCACACTCTTTTGAACCAAACTTCGTCTTCTAACTAGGAGGCCCTCCCTGGACGTCGTCATCGAGCCCGATCGACGGTGAGGCCCTCCTTTGTACGTACGTGTGTAGGGGGTGGCGTGCATGCGCGTGTGCGCATGATGTCCCCATCAAAGAGAGAGGGAAAGAGTATAGACGTGAGAGGAAGAAGGGTTGCGGTGTTACCCTTTTTACCCTAACCCTAACATGATATTTTATAATATCTATACCCCGTGTTGGCCCATGTTGGGCCTTATGGGCCTCGACATGGGCTGACCCTTATTCAATAGCTATACAACTCCTTTGGACATCATATTCAACTCAACAAGATATTATATTCAACTTCTAACACTCCCCCTCAAGCTGGAGCATATATGTCAATCATGTCCAACTTGTTACATATAATTGCGCTTTATGCATGTGGCAAACCTTTGGTGAAAATATTAGCAAGCTGGTCTTTGGATGATACGTGCTTCATGATAATTTCCTTTAATGTAGCCTTCTCACGAATGAAGCGACAATCTACATCAATGTGCTTTGTGCACTCGTGAAAATTGGATTGTTGGCAATATGAGTCACAACGTGATTGTCACAAAATAACACCATTGGTCTCCCATTAAAAATTAAAAAAAAAAAAAAAAAAAAAAAAAAAAAAAAAAAAACCCAAACAAACTAAGTTCCTGAAGAAGGGACCTAATCCACAATAATTCACATACAGAATGTCCCATGGCACGGTATTCTTCTTCGGCACTGGACCTAGCCACAACACTTTGCTTTTGCTTTTCCATGTTACCAGGTTGCCTCCAACAAATGTACAATAGCCTGAGGTTGATCTTTTGTCTGTCACAGATCCAACCCAATCTGCATTGGAATAAGCTGGGATCATAAGATGCCCATTATTTTTGTAAATGGGGCCTTGTCCAAGAGCACCCTTTTAATAGGGAAAAATTCTCAATACGACATCCCAGTGAGTTGTACGGGGCTGGTGCATGAACCGGCTAACCATTCCGACTACAAAGGAGATGCCTGGACATGTGACAATTAGATATATATAAGTTTGCCTACCAATCTTCTGCACTTATCTGCATCTTTTAAAAGTTTCCCCTAAACATCAGTCAATTTCATACTAGGGTCGATAGCAGTCTCATAAGGCTTGCACCCCAACAAGCAAGTCTCATGAAGCAAATCAAGAGTGTATTTCCATTAAGACAAAAGGATTTCAGAGGTAGAGCATGCTACCTCAATTCCAAGAAAGTATTTCAAGTGACCGACATCCTTTGTCTGAAATTGCTTTTGAATGTAGGCTTTTACATTGGCAATTCAATCACTGTCACTACCAGAAATGACGATGTCGTCAATATAGACGATTAAAATCACAACTCCCTTAGGGCCATGTTTCACAAACATCAAATGATCTACTTGGCATCGATGAAAGCCGAAGTTCAAAAGAACTTTGCTGAATTTTTCAAACCATGCACAGGGAGATTGTTTCAATCCATAGATGGCTTTTCTCAATTTGCAAACCTTATCAGTCTCCCCCCGAGCAACAAAACCTAGAGGTTGCTCCATATACACTTCTTCAGAAAGATCACCATGGAGAAAAGCATTCTTCATGTCCAATTGATATAAATGCCAGGACTAATTGGCTACAAAAGAAATCAACACCTGAATCGAATTTAGCTTAGCCACTAGGCAAAAAGTCTCCTCGTAATCCACCCCCTCGGTCACTACTTATTGTGATACTCAAATATTGTCAGTGTTTCAACAATGGAAGTCGAGTTGAAAACAAATTTGAGACCCTCCAAATCATCTCCATCAAACTTCACAAGAATGAGAACTATTTACATTGGGCTCGTTCTACTTCAATTTTCTTACAGTCCAAACGGATATATGAATATCTCATAGAAAATGGCCCTAGTAAGGAATTTGACACTTTTTCTAAATGGAAAGAAGATGATTATTAGGTGATGAGTTGGCTCTTCAATAGCATGAAAGAGCAAGTTTATCATAATGTTATGTACAGAGCAGTGTTTTAAATAGCAGTAGCGTGTTGCGTAGCGTTCGGCACTCTGTAACGTGTAGGGTAAATAGCGTAGCGTGTAGCTTAAGCTACACGATACTTCTATTTTTAATTTAAAAATGGAAAATACATGATAAATAGTAATTAGAAAAAAAAAAAAAAAAACACCAAACAAACAAACAAAATATAAAAATGTCTAACAAATAATTCATTTTTTCATTTTTTTTTTTCAAGTATAAGCATGTTCAAACAAGTTATTAATTAATTATCATTTATCAAAAGCTAATCTACATAAAGTTATAAAACGAATGAAATAATTGTCGCATCAACAACTTTCCAAGCAAACCACTTTAATTTATAATGTCTAATTGAAACCACAAGTCACAACTCACAAGTATGAAAAGAAATAAAAATCCCACAGGTTCAAAGTATTAAGTACAATACATATGTCATCTATATGAAGAGGGGTTTTCGAAAACCCTCTTTCGAAACCCTTTTTCATTCTAGTTTTGAAGGGTTTTTTAGTGTGTGAGTTTGACACCAACTTTAACTAAGGATCACCACCATCTTAAGTGAAAGTAAACATAAAAAGGTTTGGTTTTAACTTTAAATTTAAAAAAAAAAAAAAAAAAAAATTATGAAGTGAGTTTTACACAATTTAAAACAATACATGCTACATAGTTGTAGCGTACACTACGACTCCTATAGCGTACGCTACAGGGTATTTGCACTCTTTAGCTACGCTAAGTAGCGCTGCAACTACACTACGCTATGTACCATACACTACGAGTGCTATTTGAAACAATGGTACAGAGATAGTGCCAAAGACATATGGGATAGCCTTCGGCATCTTTACCATAAAGAGAAGAATATCCAACGTCTTGATGACCTTTTTCAAGAATTCCAATTATGAAGCAAGGGCATAATTTACATGAGTTGTATGCTCGATTTTGGGGCCTTGTAGACGAATGGACTCTTCATCACCCATTCACCCAATATTTGGGCCAACAACAGCGTCAATGTGAAAAAATTTTGGTAGCCTTATTCCTTGCTACCATATTTGGACACAATCAAGGCTGAAATTCTTGGAAGTGAGCAAGTGCCATCTCTCTCCGATGTATTTGCTTGGGTGACCCTATGAGGGTTGTCTATTGATAAGATAGCATGCAGTTAATACAGCATAACTCCAGAATCATTTAGGAACATTCATATGAGTTAAGAGTGAACATGCAACCTCCAATAAGCGGTTCCTCCATTCAGCCATTCCATTATGTTGAGGTGTGTAGGCGCGGCACGTGGTGGGCCCATAACCCACAAGTCCCGGGATCAGAACCTTGCTCTAATACCACCTAAAGTTTTAAAAGGAAGTAGGTTGAAAGAAGAGGAAGATGGAAGAGAGAGGGAGAGAGTATACATGTGAGAGGAAGAAGGGTTAAGGTGCTACCCTTTTTACCCTAACCCTAACATGCTATTTTATAATATCTTTATCCCAATGTACTATGCGTGTGGCCCATGTTGGGCCTTATGGGCCTCAACATGGGCCAACCCTTATTCAATAAATGGCTATACAACTCCCTTGGACATCATATTCAACTCAGTGACATATTCTATTCAACTTCCAACAGTGTAGATAACAAAACATGCAGCCATTACAAAAAACAAAGGACTTGTGAACCCTACATTTTTATGGTATGGGTGAAAAACAACGGACACTATTTAATGGAATGGAAACAAATAATGGGCCATATTGCCTATCACTCGATGCCATGGATTAAATAGAAGTTTGTGTTGTCTCCTACTTTCATTCACCCATCAAAGGACAATGAGGTCCCTCCCTAGGTTCAATGCTTGCAATTCTAGAGAGCATTTACATCAATGATAAGGGAGAGGATTGCAGGGTCTAGAGTATGGACCCCGAAGGCTGACAGTGTTTTCTCTACTGCATCCTTTAGGAGGATCGAAACATCTGTGGAAGGTAGAACAGATAGGACTATAGTGTGGGAGTCCAGCCCCACACAAGTCAATGCGTGGCCTGCCTCGAGAAAGTTTTGATAGTGGATTATCTCCAACACAAAGGGCTGATGATCCCTAATAAGTGTGTCATGTGTAAAGTAGCCGAAGAAAATGTTGCGGCATCTTTTCACGTTCTGCCTCTTTGCACGAAACTTATGAGAGATGGTCCTCGTGAAATTTGGAATCTAGTGCGTGTTGCCTTCTTCTGTGAGTGAGTTCGTTTTGAGCTAGAAATTGGCCCTGTGGTGCCCAATTGGTAGAATCTTGTAGAAGCCACTCTTGAAGGCAATGCTATGGTGTACTTAGGCTGAAAGGAATTCTCAAATCTTTCAGGGACATGAAAGGTCAAAAGCGGAGCAGATACGATTCATTAGAGACTTTGCTATGAGCTGGAGTATGTAGTTGAATCTTCCATCGGGTATCACAAAATCTCTTCTACTTATAATTGGAAGAAAATTATCAGGTGTCACAAGTTTCAGAAGTAAACCAGTCAACACTGCCAGGCTCCTATGCTGGAGTAGAACATTAAATTATGATGGTTCCTCGCTGGGAAATCCGGTCATATTCAGAGTTGGTGGTGTTATCACAAATAGCAAGTGGGGCACTCCTCCGGAATTCTCAGGGTCTACAAGGCCTGGAGATGCATCCCTCGCAGTGGAGGCAGCTATCACGTATGGCCTTAGACAAGCAATGAAGCGACTTGCACCCGATCATTGTCAAGGGGATCTCTCGCAATGTCACTGCCTGGATGAAGTCCAACAGATCCCAGTGGTGGCTAACTAATGCAATGAAGGAGGCAAATTGTAAGTGCTATTATGCTTAAAGCACATGTTACACCTGGTTTGCCAAATTTCGTCTTGTCAAAACAACTTAACATAGTGTTCTTCAGGTTAAAGTCTAGCTTATGTTCAAGTTGAAGTCTAGCTTATGTTCAAGTTGAAGTCAAGCTAAAGTTCAAGTCACGTGGATCAAGATGAAAAGTTCACCTTCAAGTGTAAGTTCAAATTCTACAAAAAGTGCTAATAGAAGATCAAGCTTCATCGACAAGTTCAACTCCTAGTGATGATCAATCAATAGAAGATCAAGCTCCTTGTGACGTTCTAGTCCAATGAAATTCAGTCCTTACAGCTAAAATATGTCAAATTTGCTCAATGACCCTCAATCGAGTGGTCCTTTTCTTATATAGAAATCATTTTCCCTAATTACAATTATTCCTTAATTACAGTATCCCCTAATTACAGCACAGCAGCATCTATATCCCCTAATTACAGCATGATATCTCCTAATTACAGCATCTATATCCCTTAATTACAGCATAGATATTTACAGATATGTTTCCTAAATAACTATACAACAATATACGGTAGGTTTGACAGATTTGTTTCCTAAATAAATATAGAACAATTTATTTATGGTAAGTTTGTTGTCTATCCTACTAACATCCCCCCTCAAATTGATGTTGGTCGATCAAGAAGCATCAATTTTCCAACAAGAAACTGATGATGTAGTCGTGTCATAGCTTTGGTGAAGACGTCCGCTATCTGAAGGTCGCTTGAGACATGTGGAAGAGAGATAATCCGAGTATCAACAGCTTCCCGAATAGAATGGTAGTCCACCTCGATATGTTTGATACGCTTGTGATAGACGGGATTGGTAGCGATATGAATAGCACTCGTATTATCAGCACGAAGAGGAGTGGGAGTAGACTGAGGAAAACTTATTTCAACAAGCCACAGAGCCACAAAATCTCCGAGCAAGTTACCAACATGGCACGGTACTCGGACTCGGTCGAAGATTTGGAAACACGATCCTGTTTCTTACTCTTCTAAGAGATAAGTGAATCACCAAGAAACATACACCACCCGGTGACAGACCGGCGAGTATCAGGACATCCTGCCCAGTCAGCATCACTAAAAGCCACAAGGCGAAGAGGAGTACCAGTAGAGAAGAACAAGCCACAGTGAGAGGAACCCTGGAGACATTAAATAATTCGACGGACTGCGGCAAGATGAAGGTGGCGAGGAGACTACATAAATTGACTGACTTGCTGGACAGCAAAGGAGATGTCAAGCCATGTAATAGTGAGATAATTGAGACTACCAACGAACTATCGAAACACCATGGGACCAGGAAGGAGATCCCCCTCCTCCCGTCGATACTTGACATTCACTTCCAAAGGGGTATCCACTGAAGAGAAGTCCTGCAAACCAGACAAGGAAATAAAGTCCTCTGTGTATTTATGCTGATGCAGGAAAACCCCAGAGGAATCAAACTGAACTTCCAAACCGAGGAAATACCAGAGAGGACCAAGATCCTTCATATGGAATGAATCACGAAGATGCTACTTGAGTTGATCAATGAGGGCAGAATCAGTCCCAGTGATGACAATGTCGTCAACATAAACCAGAAGAAGAACGATACTAACAGAAGTCGTATGAAGAAACAACAAAGAATCATACTAGCTTTGGATGAAAGAAAATCGAAGTAAGGTAGCCCGGAACTTATCAAACCAAGCCCGGGGAGCCTGTTTCAAACCATACAAAGAACACTTCAGCTTACACACATTCAACGTCGACGACGAGCAGAGGCCAGGAGGAGGTGTCAGGTAAACATCTTCTTGAAAAATCACCATGAAGAAATGCATTCTTCACATCCATCTGGCAAAGGGACCATCCCTGAAAGGCTACAATGGCAATAATAGTACGCATAGTGGTCATTTTAGTGACAGGAGCAAAAGTCTCCTCATAGTCAACCCCATACTCCTGGCGATTACCAAGGGCAACCAAACGAGCCTTATAACGGTCCACAAATCCATCAGGCGGAAGTTTCACAGAAAAAACCCACTTACACCCAATTAGCTTAACATGAGAAGGACAAGGGACCATGTCCCAAGTCTGATTTTTTTGAAGAGCTTAAAGTTCTTCCTACATAGCCTTTCTCCAACACTTATATTTATCAGCTTGTGAGTAGGAATTAGGAATCGATACAGTTGATAAGGTATCCGTAAAGGAGGTATGAGGGAAACCATACCTATCCGGTTGATGAGAAGTAGGGCCAGATCGTCGAGGAGGATGCAAAACGGGATCAAGTGGCAGATCAGACTCAGGAAAGGGTAGAGTTAGTCGACGGCGTTCATACACAAAACCAGGCTTGAAGCATTCAGGAGGGCACATCAAATCATCAAAGCGAGCAAGAACAGAAACTGGAGGAGATGATGTAATAGAACTAGGAAAGAAATATTGATGCTCAAAGAAAACGACATTACGAGATATATGAAATTTATTAGAAGAAGCATCATAGCACACAAATCCTTTTTGAGATAAGTTATATCCCATAAAGACACATTTCACAGATTGCACAGCGAGTTTGTCACGTTGATGCAGAAGTAGATGCACAAAACAGACACAGCCAAAAGTGTGTAAGTTAAGAAAGGTAGGGTGCTGTTTATCAGACGATAGTATGGAGAATTGAAATTTAGCACTTTAGAAGGCAACCTATTAATCAAATATACTGTTGTAGTTAAAGCTTCAACCCAAAATTTAGGAGGAACAGAAGAGATGCAAGTAACAAGGTCCTAGTAACATCAAACAAATCTCGATTTTTGCGCTCAGCTACTTCATTCTGTTGAGGCGTATAAGGACACGAGCGGTGAGAAACAATTCCTTTGTGACGAAGAAACTCAAGCAATTCATGAGACATATTCTCCACCAGAATCAGATCATAAAGTCTTAATGCTAGTGGTAAATTGATTATCAACATATGCTAGAAACGATTTGAAAACAGCAAAGACTTTCAAACTTAAAGCGTAGAAAATATACCCAAGTATGCTGACTATGGTCATCTATGATTCTCACAAAATATTTATAATGAGCATGAGAAATGACAAGAGTAATGCCCCATACATCACTATGAACAAGGTCAAAGAAATTCTTTGCCCTACTCACGGAAGAAGGGAAGGGAAGAATCTTACTTTTTCCGATTTTACACGTAGAACAATCAAAAGATAAAGCATGAGGCAAAGAAGAATCTTTTTTTCCCAACGAACCAAAATTCAACAAATGAGATAAAACAACATTGTTTAAATGGCCTAAACGTTTGTGCCATACTTCACAATTATTGGAGACAGTAGTACAAGCCAAATAAATGATACTAGGAATGGAAAAGCATAATGGAAACAGTCTCCCAACTTTAGGCCCCTTCGCTATTGTCCTCCCCGACACCGGATCCTGCACATGATCACGAGAAAACTGAACATTATAATTATCATCCACTAATTGTCCAACCGAGATAAGACTCGTAGAAATCTCAGGTGATACAAAAATATTAGTAAGTGATGGTGCGATATCACTAACCCCGGTATCGTTAAACGATGGCCATTAACAACTTGAATATTAGAAGAACCGGTGTACTTACGAACATGGCTAAGCATATCAGGAGAACTGGTCATGTGATTGGATGCAGCGAAGTCAACAAGCCAAGATTAAGAGGGTATAGTACGTATAGTACCCTTACCTTGCAGCCCTAAAGAGGAAAATGCCGATACAATCATTTGTTGCACCATTTCTGGTGTAAGGGTAGGTGTAGCAGCAGTGGAAGATGACACTGGAGCGAGATTTTGAGTGTTGGTTACCCCAACCGAAGTGTGGCAAGTAACAGTAGCATGATAAGCATTCACGGGTCGGTTTTGAGGACGTGTTGGGATTCTTTGAGGATGTGCCCCTTCTGTTTACAGTAGCTGCAGAACTTTTTAGCACAATGGGTAGCAATATGCCCAAAATCTTTGCAACTGTAGCATTGAACTGTACGCATGTCTCGAACTCTCCTTTTGCCTTGAGCAGCGTATGCGACAACATTCTCTTGCGGAAGCGAAGATTGAGTAAGAAGACATTGTTCCTCTCAAAGAAGTGCTCCAAAACACACGTCAAGAGATGAAGGAACCCTGTGCATCAAGTTGGAGGGAATAAACTCAAATTTTGGCATTAGTTTCATTAAAAACTGGTCTCTTTTGCTAACTTTATGGACTGCTTGAACAGCAGAGAGGGATTCGGCCGACATGTTGGCATACACAATGTCGGAAAACTTAACCCAAAGATTCTGAAAACTATAGAAATATTCATGAACAGAGAGTGTACCTTGGGAATAGGCAGTAAGATCAGTTTCCAACTGAAATCGCCGGGTAGAATGATCGTGATGATAGACCTTTTTCAACTACTCACACATCGATTTAGCCGTCCTGTGCGGCCTTAAATTAAGTATAAGCAGTGGATCAATAGACCCAAGAATCCAAGTCATCACGCGAGTATCTTTCACCTTCCATTGAACCAACGTCGTAGGATCGATAGGTGTTGGATCACTCCCATCAACATGACCCCACAACCCTTTTCCCATGACAAAAAGTTGAAACTGAAACTCCCAGGCAGCATAATTCTTCCCTGTAAACTGAGTTTGAAAGACTTCTGAGTTGGAGTTGTTAGCCATAACTAGAATCTTTCGAAATGCACCAAAAAAAAAAAAAAAAACTGCAAACCAGAACCCGCACCCAAAAAACCAGAAAATCAAAAAGCCTAGAACCACGAAAATTGGATCAAAGACAAGGTTGCAGAGAGTGGCTCTGATACCATGTCAAATTTGCTCAATGACCCTCAATCGAGTGGTCCTTTTCTTATATAGAAATCATTTTTCCTAATTAAAATATATCCCTTAATTATAGTATCCCCTAATTACAGCATAATATCTCTTAATTACAACATCTATATCCCCTAATTACAGCATAATATCTCCTAATTACAACAGCATCTATATCTCCTAATTACGACATAATATCTCCTAATTACAGCATCCATATCCCCTAATTACAGCATAGATATTTACGGATCTGTTTCCTAAATAACTATACAACAATATATGGTAGGTTTGATAGATTTGTTTCCTAAATAAATGTAGAACAATTTATTTATGGTAAGTTTGTTGTCTATCCTACTAACATAATAAACCCTATAAAGACCTTAGGTTTAGGTGCTTTCAAAACTGATTTAAAATTGGGTTCTTATACTTATTGTAGGTTAAGTTTCGACTAGTCTAATTTTTACCTCGACCAGTCTACGAAATTTCTCGACTAGTCCAAGAAATAGCCAAAGTATAGCAGAAATTCTGTTGCGTCTTCGACCAGTTGAAGGTTCCTCGACTCGAAGTCCAGCAACTAAACTCAATTCGAATTTTGCATGCTCAACCAGTCGAACAAACTGTTCGACCAGTCAAAGGTCACCCTCGAACAGGCTCTTCGACCAGTCGAAAATCTATTAGATCTTATCCCGCTCAAATTTAAAATTTTGTTGGAACTGAATCCGGAGCTTCAACCAATCGAAGATTGCCTTAGCCCAGTCGAAGGAACAAACTTTCTAATTATAAATAGAGGTTCTTTCTCAATCCGAAAATACAACTTAAGCCTATCAAAGCCCTTATTCAAGAGAGAGAGAGAAGCCTCATTTATTGTCAAGCTATCAAGCGGTATTTACAAATTTATTTAATACATTTTTCATTAATTCCTTTATATCAAAACTCTGTCATTCTGATTTTAAAAAGAGTGTTTACTCTTATTGAGATTTGAGGGAATTAATGCAAGTAGCCTTTAGGTTTAAATCTAATTAAAATCAAATAGAACTCTGGACCTTTTCTATTGGACTGAACATCGAACATTCGTCATTCAAGAAAAGCGATCTACAGCTACAGCATCTTCTTCATTGAAGATAAGTATCAATTTACTTTCTATATTTTGTTTTTTATGAGTTAGCCAGAAAATCTCATTAGAGGTTTTGTCTGAGATAGCCTGAAAATCTCAGAGAGGGGTTTCTTTGTTTGTGATAGCCCGATAAAATCACAACTGTATCAAGTTTTAAGGTGACCCTGTGAAAACCTTGTTCATAGTAAAAGCTGTGATTTCAAGGTTAGTAATCTTGGGAGTGGAGTAGGTGTGGCTGTTTGAGAACAGTTATTGTATAAACTGAACTACTATAATTCTTGATGTTTATGGTGAATGTTTGTAATAGATAGGTTTACTTTCTCTTGCTTGGTTTGAGATTTTGATTCTTACAAACGTTTGTGAAATAAGGTTGTCCTACCTAAACTTTGTTTTGGGTGTAGGTTGTCCTACAAACTAGTTTGAATCAATTTTTCAATACCAGTGTGATTGAGACTTCAAATTTATTTATTATTTCTGCACTTTAAACCCCCCACCCCCCCAAAGGACTGTTAAGCTCACCTTTTCAAGTGGTATCAGAGCTAAGTTGCTCATTTTTTTATTAATTTCCTGAGTTAAAGATCTATAGCTTTAATTATGTTAAATTTCGATAGTTTATCTATTACCAGGCCACTACCTTTTGATGGCTCCAACTATTCATATTGGAAGGCCAGAATGAGAATTTTTCTAAAATCCATAGATGAAAGTGTATGGCAAGCCACTGTGATCAAATGGAAACCTCCCATGACTGAAGTAATAGGCAGTGATGGAACTAAATCTATGAAAGAAATTGCATTCTATTTATGGACTGCAGCTCAAAAAAGTGAAAGCATTGCTAATGCTAAGGCCTTAAATGTCATAACTTGTGCTTTATTGCCTGATGAATTTAAAAGAATTATTTCATACGATACAGCCAAGCAAGCATGGGATATCCTTGAAATGACACATGAAGGAACTTCTATAGTCAAGAAATCAAAAGTTCAAATCCTCACTACCATATTTGAGGAAATCCATATAGAAGAAAATAAAACTTTCATGGACTTTTATACGAAACTAAATGACAGAGTAAATTCCATGTGGGGTCTAGGAGATGAAATCCCTAAAAGTAAGGTCTGTATGAAAATACTGCGATCTCTTCCTGAGAGATTTAATTCTAAAGTTATTGCCATTCAGGAATTTAGAGATACTGATCTTATGAGGGTTGAGAAGCTAGTTGGCTCTTTACAAATATACGAGTTGAATTTTAAGACTCCTAAAGCTAAGTCTGTTGCTCTTAAATCTTCTAAATCTATTTCAAAATAAACTAATTCTAATTCTGATTCTGAAGAAAAAGAAAATGATATGACAATGTTAGCTAAAAAGTTTTATAGAATTTTCAAAAACAAGAATAGATCAGATTTTCAAAAATCAACGGATAAAAGAAAAGGAAAATCTAATTCTTGGAAATCTAAAATTAAAGACAGTTAATGTTTCAACTGTCACGAATATGGACATTTGGCTAATAAATGTCCTAAAAATGATAGTTCAAAAAGAAAAGGCATGATTGCTACTTAGGATGATTCATCCAACTTTGAAAGCTCTTCTGAGTTTGATGAATCAAAACAAGAGTATACAAATACAAATGATGTAAAAGCTCTTATGATCTCAGATAGTTATGATCTATCTGACTATGATCTCAGGAGTGATCCCGAAAATGAAAATTAAGATGATCTTCAAGATGCCTACAATGCTCTATATAAAGAGAGTTGTAAAATTGCTGTCAAATTGAAAATTCAAAAAGAAAAATATGCTAAATTAAAAGAAGAATTTGAAAAATACAGTTTTAGAAAAATCTCATTTTTTATATTGTTTTGGAAAAATAAAATTAGATTTAAGTTTTAAATCTTCTGAATTGGAAAAATTCAAAACAGAAAATGAGAAACTAAAACTTGAAGTTTCTTCCCTTTTGAGTTTAAAGGACACTTGGAAATATACCCATGGTAACCAAAAGTTTGAAAATTTGTTAACCTCATCTAGAAAATGTGGTGACAAGTCAGGTCTGAGATATATTAAAGGTAACTCATCAAAATCCAAAGTTTCTATTCCTATTTTTATAAGAGGAGAATCTTCTAACTCTAAAGTTAAGACTTTAAGAGATTTTAATCATAATGATTTCAAAAACTCAAAACCCTTTCAAGTTCCTAAAAATAATAAAATCATCAGCTACAAATATCAAAAGAATAATAGATCTTACTTGGCTGAAAAATAGTGGGCTCTTGCTCGGGTGGTAGAATCTCAGGAGTTCCGACATCCGTTCAAGGGTTCGAGTGTCCATAGGTGGTGAAATCCCACTATAGCGTGAGTGTGTGGGGTGTGTGTGCGTGTGTTTATTAAAAAAAAAAATGGTACCTGGATACTGGATGCTCAAGGCATATGATAGGTGACAAGGCAATATTTCTGAATATTAAAGAAGTTAATGGTGGTTCAGTTACTTTTGATGATGGAAGCAACTGCAAAATAACAGGCCAAGGTACTGTACAACTTCCTAACCTTCCTCCCTTTGAAAATGTGCTTTACGTTGAAGGTTTAAAACACAACCTCTTAAGCATATCTCGAATCTGTGATAACAAGCATAGTGAGAAATTTTCTGATCACGGATTTGAAATAATTAATGAGAAAGGTAATGTGATATTAAATGGTCGCAGGACCTCTGAAAATTGCTATATTATCGATAACTCTTGCTCATCTAACCATTCATGTTACATGGTCTAAACAGACGAAACTGAACTTTGGCATAAACGTCTTGGACATGTTAACTATAGAAATCTATATAAGCTGAGCAAAAGAGATTACCTATGAGGCTCACCCAAGCTTTAAAATATAGAAAAAGTATGTGGCACATGTTAATTTGGTAAACAAACTAGGAGTAGTCACAAGAAAGTGAACTCCTTAGCCACAGCCAAACCACTAGAACTACTTCACATGGATCTAGTAGGGCCAACTAGAACTAAAAGTAGAGGTGAAAAGAAATATTTTCTGGTCATTGTTGATGATTATACCAGATATACTTGGATAGCCTTCTTAAGAGAGAAATCAAATACTCTTGATGAAGTCAGAAAAATTCTAAAACGAATTTAGACTAAAAAAGATAAGTCTGTGATTAAAATTCGAAGTGATCATGGCACAAAGTTCGAAAATAGCAAAAGTACTGTGATGATCATGGTATATCACATGAGTTCTCTGCTCCCAAAACACCTTAACAAAATAGAATTGTTGAAAGAAAAAATAGAGTTCTACAGGAAATGGCTAGTGTAATGTTAAACAGCATAAAACTACTAAAAAATTTATGGGTTGAAGCTGTTAATACTGCATGTTATATTATAAATCGAGTTTATATTAGAAAATCAAAAAATAAAATAACTTATGAACTATGGTCTAATAAAAAGCCCACTATTAAATATTTTAGGATTTTTGGATGTAAATGCTTCAGTTTAAGAGACCGGGAAATTTTGGAAAATTTCAAAACTAAAAGTGATGGGGGAATTTTTTTAGGCTATGCCCTAAATAGTCGTACTTACCAACTTCTTAATAAAAGAACTGAGGTGATTCAGGAATCCATAAATGTGGTAATTGACAATCAACAAATCACACCCACCCCTGATCTAGATGAAGATGAAGTCAATATAATTGATATACCTGACTCTTCATCAAAATCAGTTAATACTGAACTAAGATTAGTCAAAGACCATGCGACTGATCTAATACTTGGTAACCCTAACACTGGTGTACAGACTAGAAAACAATTAGAAAATATTTGTAATTATGTCTGTTTCACTTCCTAAATTGAACCGGCCAATATAAATGAAGTACTTACTGATGAAAGTTGGATAATTGCCATGCAAGAAGAATTAAATCAATTTATCAGAAATGATGTGTGGTACTTGGTTCCTAGACCTTCTGATAAACATATAATTGAAATCAAATGGATTTTTAAGAATAAAACTGATAAATTAAGTAATATTATCAAAAATAAGGCTCGACTGTTTGTACAAGGGTACATGCGAATAGAAAGTATTTATTACGATGAAACCTTTGCACCAGTTGCCCGCCTTGAATCCATAAGATTATCTATTTCAATTACATGTTATATTAAATTCAAAATATTACAAATGGATGTCAGAAGTGCATTTCTAAACAGTGACTTACATGAGGAGGTTTATGTTGAACAACCTAAGGGTTTTGAGGACCCCAAATCTGCAAATCATATATACTGTCTTAAAAAGGCACTTTGTGGTTTGAAACAAGCTCCTATAGCATGGTATGAAAAATTGACTAAATTTTTACTCGGTCATAACTTCAATATGGGTAGCGTTGATAAAACTTTATTCGTCAAGAAATATAATGATCATATACTGATAGTACAGATCTATGTTGACGATATAATTTATAGATCAACATGCACTAACTTATCTATTAATTTTGCAGATCTGATGAAATCCAAGTTTGAAATTAGTATAGTTGGTGAACTAAACTACTTTCTTGGATTACAAGTTAAGCAACCTGAAGATAGTATACTCATCTCAAAAACCAAATACGCCTTAAATTTAGTAAAAAAGTTTAGATTTGAGAATGGAAAGAAGTTTGATACTCTAATGAGTGCAACTCTTAAACACTCAAATGATGAATCAGGTAAAAGTGTAGACTCTCGTTTATATCAAAGTATGATTGGTAGTCTCTTATACTTAACTGTTAGTAGACCTGATATTGCTTTTAGTGTTGGAATATGTGCCCGATATCAATCAAATCCTAAAGAATCTCATTTAATTGATGTTAAGCGGATAATCAGATATGTCGCAAGTTCAGCTAATTTACGACTTTGGTATCCAGATGATACATTCGTACAAATTGTCGAATATATTGATGCAGACTGGGCTGGAAATATTAACGATAGAAAATCTACCAGCGGTGGATGTTTCTACGTAGGGAATTGCTTAGTTTCATAGCTCAGTAAGAAACAAAACTCTGTATCACTATCAACTGTTGAAGCTGAATATATTGCAACCGGTAACGCCTGCACTCAACTCATTTGGATGAAAAGAATGTTAACCGATTAGGGCATTGCGCAAGATACAATGACATTGTATTGCGATAATTCAAGCGCAATTAACATTTCAAAAAATTCAATCCAACATTCTCGTATAAAACATATTGATATTAGATACCATTATATTTGAGAACTTGTTGAAGATAAGAGTGTTGTGCTAGAATATATTCAAATTGAAAAGTAACTTGCTGACATTTTGACCAAACCACTCAAAAGGAATAGATTTTCAAATTTAAAGAATGATATTGGTTTGTGTGTTATTAATTAAGTATTTATGCATTTGTTTGCTTCTTATTTATAATTAATTAAATGCATATAATACTAATAATATAATGACAAAATTTTTATATTAAAAAAAAAAAAAAATCATATTTTTTTGTTCTTCGACAGGTCGTGGACGTACTTAACCAGTCGAATCCTCGACGGGTCGAGTACGCTGCTCGACCGGTCGAGGACCATGGGATTTCACCTCTAAAAAGTGAAAAATCACTTTTTTTCTTTCATTTTCATCTTCTTCTTTGACTCGTCGATGGCCCTCTCAACGAACCCATCTCCAAATCTGGCTTGTAAGTGGTTGTTTTTCTATTTCTTTCAAGATTTGAGTACTTCCTTACTAGCTAATCTATCATTTGGGGTTTATTGTTGTTTTCAAACCCTTTTTGGTGTGAGATTTGTGGAAAATCTGATATATCCACAATCACATTACTCTCTTTAGTTATTTCTTCAGCAATCATTAAATGGAGCATCGTACTAAACGTGCGACTACACGAAAAACTCGTGGTAGCTCGTCATTTAGGCTGACTTCATCTAATGTGAGAACCCTAAGGGGCATCGAAGAAAATTCGGACCAATTAGGGATTTCAGTTCAAGAGACATAATTATTGAGCGTGGTGTAAATGTTGCTCACATTGCTCCATTTGATCTTGTTCCTTTGCTTTCTAATGTTGGTTGGGAAGGCATTTTTGGTTGAGGTGACAAAGCTTACCGTTCCATTGCGCAATGCATCTATGCATCAATTAGTAAAGTGTCCCAAGAAAATCGAACCTTTACAATTAAATTTGTGGAAAGGACCTTCACTATAGACAGCAATCTAATCTCAGCCTTAACTGGGATTGTTGTTGCAGAGGATGGGATTCCTCTTGAAAATTTAACTGATAGAATGTCCCATACAGAACGGCTAGAGATTACACATAAACTGTGTCGGTTTAATGCGGAATGGCATTCTGGTAATGCATTGCATGTCAATCAAATGTTGCCTCGATTTCGAGTTTTTCACTGTATCTTTACGTCTAATGTGTATCCTCGATTAAGGAGTAAGTCAGAACTTTCTCCCTTCATGACTAATATTCTTCACTATGTTGTTTCTGGGGTACAAGTGTGTCTTCCTTCTCTTATTTGTTATATCATAATTCAGTTTCGTCTTCGTCCTGGTCATGGTTCTATTCCCTTTGGATATCTTATGACTTGTATTGCCTTACATTGTAATGTTCATATTCCTACGTCTGAGGCACCCGAGTCAAAATTACCATTCGATAACGCTAATATTCACAAGATGAATCTGAGATATCTTCCGAGTCAGCGAGATGAGGAAGAAGAGGAAGCACCTGCACCACTAGAAGATGTGTCTATGGACAACATCTTTGATGAGCTCGACGATACAGATGATCCAGATGATTCAGATTATCAACCTTCTCAGGTTGATGATCGGTTTAAATCATTAGAGGAGTAGGTTGAGGCTCTACGGACCTCATAGGACACTGTGATTCAAACTCAGAAATCCTCTATGAAGTACATGAAGGAGTACTTCCACTGTATTGCAAGGAGTTTGCATCAGATGGATCCTTCCATGCCTGCTCCTTCCTCCTTAGGATTTGACTGAGTTCATTTCATTTTTCTTTTATTTCTATGGGGCTGTATAACTTTATACTTGGTTTGCTTGATGACTTGATACTTTCACTTTGTTTAGATGATCATTTCCTTCCTTTGATAATTTAATATGCCACACTATCTTGACTTAATGCTTTATTTATTCTACATGTTTTACATACTTGTTAACATCCTTCTTTCTTTGTCAACTTGTGACAAAAAGGGGGAGAGATTTGAATGAATATAGCACTGCAATGCATGCTGATACTATGGTAGAAATTATATATACAAGCTGAGAAAAAATGTTTGAATATAAATGCTAGGAATGCTTGGAATATTGTATGTTTTAAAACAAGAAATAGGAAAGCACAACTTGAGGGGAAGTACTATTTTACTCTTTTTTTTGCTCTCTTCAACTACACCATGAGTTCAAGAATACAGGGCTACATTCTGATTCATGTATCACTAAATGTTTTGTCACGAAATTGACAAAGGGGGAGATTGTAAGTGCTATTATGTTTAAAGCACATGTTACACCTGTTTTGTCAAATTTCGTCTTGTCAAAACAACTTAGCACATTGTTCTTCAAGTTAAAGTCAAGCTTATATTCAAGTTGAAGTCAAGCTAAAGTTCAAGTCACATGGATCAAGATAGAAAGTTCTCCTTCAAGTGTAAGTTCAACTTCTACTAAAAGTGCTAATAGAAGATCAAGCTTCATCGACAAGTTCAAATCCTACTGATGATCAACCAGTAGAAGATCAAGCTCCTTATGATGTTCTAGTCCTATGAAATTCAGTCCTTACAGGCATAATAAACCCTATAAAGACCTTAGGTTTAGGTGCTTTCAAAACTGATTTTAAATTGGGTTCTTATACTTATTGTAGGTTGAGTTTCGACTAGTCTAAGTTTTACCTCGACCAGTGTACGAAATTTCTCGACTAGTCCAAGAAATAGCCAAAGTGTAACAGAAATTCTATTGCGTCTTCGACCAGTCGAGTGGAGTCCTCGACCAATCGAAGGTTCCTCAACTAGAAGTCCAGCAACTAAAATCAAGTCGGATTTTGCTTGCTCAACCAGTTGAACAGACTGTTCGACCAGTCGAAGGTCACCCTCAACCAGTCGAAGATCTGTTAGATCTTATCCCGCTCGAATTTGAAAATTTGTTGAAACTAAATCCGGTGCTTCGACCCGTCGAAGACTGCCTTAGACCAGTCGAAGGAACAAACTTTCTGACTATAAATAGAGGCTCTTTCTCAATCCGAAAATACAACTTAAGCCTATCAAAGCCCTTATTCAAGAGAGAGAGAAGCCTCATTTATTGTTAAGCTATCAAGCAGTATTTATAAATTTATTTTATAGCTTTTTCATTAATTCTTTTATCTAAAAACTCCGTCATTCTGATTTTAAAAAAAAATATTTACTCTTATTGAGATTTGAGAGAATTAATGCAAGTAGCCTTTGGGTTTAAATCTAATTAAAATCAAATAAAACCCTAAACCTTTTCTATTGGACTGAACATCGAACATTCGTCATTTAAAAAAAGTGATCTACGGCTACAACATTTTCTTCGGTGAAGTTAAGTATCAATTTACTTTCTATATTTGGTTTTTTATAAGATAGCTAGAAAATCTCATTAGAAGTTTTGTCTGAGATAACCTGAAAATCTCAGAGGGGTTTCTTTGTTTGTAATAGCCCGATAAAATCACAACTATATCAGGTTTTAAGGTGATCCTGTGAAAACCTTGTTCATAGTGAAAGTCGTGATTACGAGGTTAGTAAACTTAGGAGTGGAGTAGGTGTGGCTATTTGAGAACAATTGTTGTACACACTGAACCACTATAATTCTTAGTGTTTGTGGTGAATGTTTCTTTTTTTGCATTTATGAAGAATGTTTATAATTTCATTTATGCAAAAGTGGTGAATGTTTGTAATAGATAGGTTTACTTTCTCTTACTTAGTTTGAGATTTTGATTCTTACAAACGTTCGTGAAATAAGATTGTCCTACCTAAACTTTGTTTTGGGTGTAGGTTGTCCTACAAACTAGTTTGAATCAATTTTTCAATACTAGTGCAATTGAGATTTTAGATTTGTTTATTATTTCTGCACTTTAATTTTTTTTATTTGGCAAAGTCCTATTCAATCACCCCACTGTTAAGCTCACCTTTTCACAAACGATCTCAGGGATCGCTTGGGAGTTGTTTTCATTCAAGTTGATAAATCTGCAAACAAGTAGGCTGCTTCCATGGGAAAGGAGGGGGCTTCTTAAAGCTACTATTGAATTTTAATTTTAGATTGTGTATAGTTGTGTGGGGATATAGTTTCAGATGTGACTTGTTATTTGTCATGCTATTATGGGACTCCCTTGTTTTTTTGTGGGGCCTCCCCTGATGTTTGTGTAGATTGTTGCCTTCTCATTTTTTGAATAAAAATGCCCATTAAAAAAAAAAAGAATAATAATAATAATAATAAACAAGTTTGTAACAATGGGCCCTACTTTTATGGAATGAAAACAAACAATGGGGCCAATTTCCATCATTACTCGATCGTGTGGACTTAAATAGCATTTTCCAAGTGTAACTTTCTTGGGGAATGTAACAGTGACTTGACCAGACTCATCATTTTGGTCCCATATCAGTTAGTTTCAGTCTTGTATCAGTCTGGTGACTTGTTTCATTGCAGAACAAAACCGGTACAAATGGGACAAAAATGAGTCGTACTAAATGAGATCTTAAACCATGATCAATGATCCTTGATAGCACAAATAATAGGCCCATGCCCCACTTTCTCAAAAATTCTGATGCACCAAGACCCTTTGCTAGATGGCGAAGATTGCATGAACAATGGGCCCAATTGCACAATTGTTTTCAAAATGGTATGTGCCTCAAGACCCTTGATTGCACAAACGATGGGCCCGATGTCCTATTATTCCGGAATGGTATGATGCATCAAGACCCTCAATCACACAAACGATGGGCCCCCATCACTCAATTCTTTCAAAATGAACAATGCATCACCCTTTGATTGCATGGAAGGTGGTCCCCCATTTGCCTCATTTTTCATAATGATATGATGCATCAATATTCAAGGCCCTTGATCAAACGAATGATGGCCTAATTGCCCCATTTTTCAGATGAACCCATTTGCACAATTGAAATTTCACCATTTGATGAAGTTCACTGCTGGTCCAAAGAGATAGAGGAGGAATCAATCAGATGGATTGAGAACATCACAAGAAAGTCATCACCAGCACCTTTTTTTATCCTCACAGCCAGCCAATTTGATGGCAAATATCACTAGAGAGTTGTCACCAGCAACAATGTTGTGGATAATGGTGGAGATGGAGGAGAGGAGAAAGGGAGAAAGAGAAGAGGCTAGGGATTAAGATCAGCGTTTTAAATAGCGAATAGCATGTAGTGTAGCGTTCACCCCTTCAAAAGCATGACGGTAAGCGACATAGTTTGTAGAGTAAATTACGCGCTACTTCTGGATTTTTATCAAGGTTGCCCTTGGTTGCACCAAGTTATTCTACACCAAATTAAACTAATCATTTTTTTAGAGAGAGAGACAAAGTAACAAAATTTCATGATATTTGGTGCAACCAAATACAACCTAAAGAAACAGGAAAGGCTAAGGCTAATGACGAACTATAAAGGTAAAGAAAGAGCAAAAAAATTAATTTGATACTATTACTTATATTATTTTATTAAAAGCATTGAAAAGATTAAATATTTTTTATTGAAAACAGAAAAATGTAACAAAACTAATTTGATACTATTACTTATATTATTTTACTAAAAAGCATTGAAAAGATTAAATATTTTTTATTAAAAACATAAAAATGTAACAAATTATTGAAAATATTAATTGATTTTTATGTTGTAGTGAAAATAACTTTTAATGTAAGTTATGTAGCATGTAACGTAGTCTATGTAGCGGGTAGCAAGTGCAAATTATCATGTAGCGTAGGCTACACGCAACTTAAGCTATTTTCAAGAGCTACATAACATTAAGCTACAGTATGTATCGTAAGCCAAAGGCTACATAGTGTAGCTATTTAAAACACTAATTAAGATAAACCACTTTCCCAGCTTTTGCAAAGAAATTTATTCCGTGGGTAAAAGCCAGGGCATCATTTCATGAGAAATGAGGGGAAATGGGTCCCTCGGGGAGAAAAAGGGTAAGTTTTCCAGGCATAGCTAATAGAGAAAATGGGGAAAAGCTGGGATATGCATATCCAGAGAGGTATGACCTAGTAAACACAAAGCCCCTAGATTATGAAACGCATAAGAAAATAGAGAAGTATGTTGAACAATCATCATACCTAAATTATAAAATAACAAAATGGCTACCGAAACCCTAACTACAACTAATCTGAAGAGTATAACATGGAAAAGAAGCTATTTTGTGAAATTAATTGCACCAAAAGAGAGACCTGTGCTGGGCGGAAATCCGAGGACTACCTCCGCATGCAAACTTATCAGAACCCAGAGAATAGTTGAAATGACCTACTTGTCGACTAGCTTAAAGAGCAAATCAATCGCAATAATACCCAGAGGTTTGTATCAGCCCTAATTTCTGTTTGCTAAATGTGGAGCAACCAAATTAGTGTTTGTGATTTCTTATTAATGGGTCAAAGTTCAAATCTACAGATGATGATTCTGCTGCTGTCCTTCTCTGTTCTCACATTATAGGAAAAGGAAAAAAAAGAGCAATAAGAACAGAAATCCATCTCTCCTCACAAGCAATGCAGTCCCACAAATCAGTAGGAAAAGAAGCTATATAAAAACCTTTTGCTTCTTTTTTCTTTTCCCTTCTTTTCTTGAAAGAAGAACTTCTTTGATCGGACTCAAGACAACTAATCAGAAACCCAACAGAAGAAGGAAAAAAAAAAAAAAGCAGCAGTAGACAGATCTCATCTCATAAGTAAAGGCATGTAATTTTTAGAGAGAGAGAGAGAGAATGTGCTGCTTACGAGTGGAGTGTAGAGGCCCATCACAACATACTGAAACAACTTCCTTCCAACAAAGGGGAGAAAGAAGACATAGAAAGCAAACCCCAATGCCAGAAATACAGCAACCGCGACCACCTACAAACAGCAGAGGAAGCATGTTAAAACAGGAAAAAGCAGAGAAAAGGAAGAGAAAAGAGAAAGCAGATACATGAAGGGGGTGGTAAGGAGGCTGCCATCCATGCTTCCTCATTTCCAGACTCAAATGCAAGTAAAGAAGCAAATGTTCTGAGTAAAGGTCGATGCTTTCTTTCTATGGTTGTTCTTGCTCAGAAAATGATTCTGGATAGTCCTGTTCATCATTCGATCCTTTCTTTCTCTTCTGCTCTTCAAACTCATGTAGGACCCGCTGCTCGCTTTTTGTTTTTTTCTCGGCTTGTTTGGGAGCGTGAACCTCCGTTTGCAATCCTTCCGGTGCGTTTGGCAACATGGAGGGTCAACGTTAATCCAAAAATACTTATTCGTGGTATATTTATATAAATTTGAATTAAATTACTACTTCAACTTTAATATCTCTAATCAGCTAGATATATAATTTTTGATATAATGGTTGTAACAAGCCTGTTGAAATATATGTTTTACCCGAAAATGATGAAATTTCAAGTCTTGAATGAGCCACGAGCAAAAAATCATGTTTGAGTGACTAACCAACAATTTTTACTCATTGATTTACATGAACAATGTTTGGACGGTACTGATTATCATTAGTGGATCATACGCTTAAAGAAATGATAATATATAGTGATACATATGTTACACCCGTAACTATTGAAATGATTTTTGGTATAATCCAAGCTCTCACCGAGATAGCAAAGCTCTCCAAGAAAGGATTGAAACCCTCTAAATTTGCAACCCCCAGTTACATTATGCCGGCAAACGATCTAGGGGATTAGGAACCCCTCCAATCCACTGTGCCAAACGACTCCTTATTTCTTTTATTTATTCATTAGTAAGCACTTCTACTCCGGTTGCATATGACACTTGATACACATGCACTAAAGAGTATACCACATTTCATAATTTAACTCAAATATAACTAATTAAATTGTAGAAGTAGTTGTTTCTAAGTCAGCTCCGAAAACAATTTCATTCCACAATCCTAACCTTTGATTCATTGACGTCTGTTTCTTGAACTACTACTGTTGGATAATTTTCAATCTGTACCATCCAATAATTGTTCACCAGTCTGAAAGTTAAATAACCAAATGAGCGTAATTGTCGGGACATGATTCCTTTAAATTAGGACATGTGATTTAGACGGTTTACTTTGAATTGCTTGTATTATAAGCATGCAATTTCGAAGTGACTGCATATCATCCCTGACACCCTGCCCGAGTTTTGAAGTTTTATTGTCCCACCTGGCAGTTGGAAGCGAAATCCACTTACAGCATGTGCAGAGTGATGCGGCTGTCGAGGGCGCGGATTAGGTACTACCCCCGCCAGTTTGGAGCTCAGACACTCTGAAAGAACCACTGAGGTTCCACAGCCATGTATTAATTTTATCTAAACCGTCTATCCATTTTTTAAAGTCATTTTAACGTATTGAACCAAAAATAATGCTGTTCCAATTCTCAAGAAGCAGCGGTGCTAATGATGCCCACCATTGAAACCTTCCGAGGGTCCTTTCGGTTTTTTCATTTTCCATCCAACCTGTTCACGCAGTCATGTACGCCTGTATGAATTTAAAAAATAAATATCACCTTGATCCAAAACTTTGTGGTCCTCAGGAAATTTTCAACAGTAAGAATTTAATCTCCATTGTGTTGTCCATTTATAAGTTTTATATTCTCTATGTTTGAGGTAATGATTTACAATGATAAAAAAAAATAAAACAATTTGGATAAATAGTGTGGATAGAATTTAAACATCCCGGTAGACCCTCAGTGGCACTCGGAGCCTCCGCCTTTCCCGAGCTCCAAAGAGGCGGGGTAAATGCTTAATCCACGCCCGGCTCTAGAATTGTCTGGCATATCGTCATCCATACTTTCTACGTATTTCCATCAAGCGTACGGTAGCAAACGAGACACTATTCATACCTTCCATTTCTATTTTCATTTTTGTATATCTGACATAGTTGACGAGCTTAAGTTAATTTTTTGGTACCCAACGGGTAAGATAATTGACGAGCTTAAGTTAATTTTGTATCATGTAGAAGTACATTCAAGTTGTGCAAAAACTTTGAACCATACTGAAATGAGTCCGATCCACTTTTATGCTAGTCAAGCTCATAGCGGTAGTCTCTTCAAATCACAAGGTAGGGAGAAGAAACACAAAATTTATATATATATATATATATATATATATATATATATATATATATATATAAATCCCAATCACAACCAACATTAATAAAAAGGACCTTTGAATAAATTATTGTTGTTGCTGTCAAAATCTTGACTGCCCTCCGGGTGGATCTCTGAACTCCAAGCCGCCTCTGAGTCCTAAATCTGCACAACAATGGTAAGTAAAGGAGACCTTGGCTTAAACAGGGAACCCTCCGATGCCTAAGTTAGGTCAAGGGAATCAGGGTCTAAGTCGAGTTGTAGAGGGAGAGTGCAAGATATTGTGTACCTTTTTCCTCCTCTAATGGTATTATTTATACCCTCTTGCTTAGGATGGTCATGTCTGTTGAAGTAAGCACATCTTGGGCCATTCACCGCGTTTTGCGAGCAGTTTGGTCACCCAGTCGCTTAGTGGTCATGCGGACGTGGGTGGTTGAGTAACCGTCGTTAATCGTGCAGTAGTGGGACACCTCATGGTCCCCCTCATTTGTAGATTCCGATCGGAGTCCTGAGCCGACTGCCTTGGCCTCGGATTACTCCGAGCCGACCGCCTCGGCCCCGGATCGCCCCAAGCTCCAAGTTGGCCTCCCAGGCCTTGGGTCAAAGGCATAAAGAATGTCGGGTTGGATGTCATGCCTCTGCCTATTCATATGTCCGAGCTTAGTCTTGTGCCTCAAGTCGGCTTTGAATAACCTCAAGCCTCGGAGTTCAGGTGCCTTTGATCTTCTTAAAACAGAAGCCCCCTACTCTTCGAGTTCGGGCACGGACTCAAAGAGTAAATATATGCGAAAAATCAGTAACCTCCAGTGTCAAGCCTCTAATGCATACGACCACAATCATGACTCCCATATCCAAGAAGATACGTACTCAAGGTTTACTGTCTGCAGGTTCACCTCAGGCGGACGCATGGCGATAGTTAGGATTTCGAATCATCGGGGTAATCATGAGGGGCTGCCACGTAAGCCAAGAAGGATGACTAGATGACACTTCCACTACTCGGAGCACTTCGCCCGATGCCAGGGGCACGCGACTCGGCAGCGCTTGGGCCAATGGCTCTTCGCCACGTGTCTTCGAAAGTCGGCTCATGATGGTTCGGCTACAGTCATCACACCTTGCCATAAATGTGAAAATCACTCAAGGCTTATATAAACCCTAGCGCTCGGAGATGCCCTCACTTCCTCTATTCCAAAATTTCGTTGTTGTGAGCTGCCTCGGGAGGCGATTTTCGGCCAAGGTGATTTCCGGCGAGTGTGACCTGCGGGAGAGGAGATTCTGACCGATCACCAATTTTCGATAGAAGCGATTTTCGGTAACCATTCCAGATAGCTTCCGGTGAGTCCCCCCTCACTTCCAGCTTACTCTTATTTCCTTTGTTTTCTCGGAATGTTAAACAACTTGGAAATGGTCCGAGATGACTATGCCTTTGAAAATGATTCTGGGCCAGAGAGCTCGGATGATAGGCGAGAGGCCTCTAAGGGTCCCCTTGATGCAGTACCCCTCTACCCTCCGCCTAGGAGGGGCAAAGAGGTCGGGACTTGGATGCGTCGTTAGGGCGGAAAAAAGGCCTCCCGAGATCCAACAGGAGGGGTTACAAAGATGCCCACAAGTGGGCGAACTACGGAGATCGTCTTAGGAGGTTCCATACTAGTCGAGTCCTAGATGGACTGGGTCTGATCTGAATTTTATTTCCCAGACTCCATCCATATACGAGCTCTTGAGCCCCTTAACACCCCTGGAGATCCTTCTAAAGGAGAAGTTACAATTTTTCTCTGCGCACTACAATGTGGACTCCGCCTTATGATGCATCCCTTCATTCGTGCCCTGATAGCTTACTTGGGACTGGCCCTAGGTCAGTTTACTCCCAATGCTTGAAGGGCTTTAATATCCTCATACATCATCTGGCGTCAAGCCAAGAACTCGGAGCTGACATCGGAAGAACTGATGAGTCTATACTTAATCAAGCACAATAGTCAGGAATTGTGGTACTACTTCGCGACCCGCAACAGCAAGGACTCGGGGTTAGTCCTTCAACTTCCATCCTCTAACATGGATTGGAAGAACAAGTGGTTCTGGGCTTTGAACGAGTGTGAAGCACCGGCGGCAAAGCTCAAGAATCTAAGGACTCGGGTCTCTACCCGATTTATTCTTTCACGTCGAATCCCGAACAAACTCTTTGCAACACTCCCCTGCTTGCTATACTTAGACCAATGTTTATCTTCATTTTTACAAACTTCCCGAGGGACCAGCCTCTACTCTCCTTGGATCAGAAGAATCAGATTGCCAAGCCCAGGGCATGTTCAGAGGATCTACGCTCTTGGTCAGTCTTGATCACCGCAGACAACCTTTATCGGTCCGAGCTCGGTAGGTCCAAGCCGCTCCCCACCTCATTCAGTAAGTGCCTCTTTGCTTTTTATCTTGCTGATACTGAAGGTTTCGTAGCTTAGACATTAACTCGCTGTCACATACATAGGCATGGCCAAGGCGTCCTGATCTCGGAAGAGGAAGGCTCCCCCATCTGTTGAAGAGATGTTGAGATCCGAACCACAGACAAAGACAACGAGTCAGAAGAGGCAGGCGACTCCCTGATTTCTGTTGCTGCAACTCCAGCTTCTGTTATTGCAGCTTCAATTTCTATTGTTACAACTCAAATTTTTGTTGCTGCAGCTTCAGCACTTCCAACCAACACCGCAGTCGGGGCCACGACCGACAAAGTTCCAGCTTCGATTCCTCCTCCCATCGTCGCCCCTCATGCCTCCAAGGCACCTCCTCCTGCCCCCGAACCCTGTGTTGTCATCCCGTCTTCCTCCGAATAGGAGGAGGCCATTCAGATGGCTGATACGATGCTCTCTCCTCCCAAAGTCGGAGATGATCCTAGGGCTGAGGCCTAAGCTTCGACAGGCAGCAGGATTAGGTTAGGGGGAGCGACGAGATTTGCTCGAGTTGGAAGCAGTGGGGGCAGACTCCTGCCAGGCTGTCACATGTCGGGCTTAGTTCGCTGGGCTGTGAAGTATGCTCCAGAGGAGGAGATTGCTGCCCTCCTCAACAAGTCGGATGAGTCTTTCGTGAATAACATAGCCTCCATCTTCTACAGGGTATCTTTACTAACCTTTCTTGCCTTGATTCCTTTCTCATCGCGTTTATGTGCTTATATTCTTATTTTGATTCAGTCCGTCCTGAGGCTCCTGATGACTCAGGAGAGGTTGAGGGAGATCGTGCAAAAAGACAGGGAGATAGCAGCTCTCAGGGGCGAAGTCGAGACTCTTCGAGACGAGGCTACAGTCCTACAAGTAGAGCAGGTGGAACTGCACGAGTAGCTGGACGATGGAAAGGCAAGAGAATTGTAGCTCCAGGGAGTCGTCAACAACCTTCAGGAAAGTTGTGCTACTTCCGCAGTTGAGCTGACAGGAGCCAGGGCTCACATCGACTTATTCGGGAAGGATAATGCCCGTTTGGGGGACGCATTGGAGCGGACTAAGGCTGAGGTGGCGAAAGAGCTGAGCCAAGTGGTAGCGAAGGCAAAAGAAGCTCAACAGGCTAAGGATGAAGCCTCCCTAGCGTTGGCGGTGGCCACTATGGTGGATGCATTCATGACCTCGGAGGAGAGGACTGTCGAGGTTAACAAGTTCTATAACTGCGGCTTCGATGCTTGTATCGATGCAGTCTAGGAGCTCTACCCGAATCTCAACATTGAGTCCCTTACTTCCGAGGACAAAGGGGAGAAATCAGCTGAGGATGTCTCCCCAAGCCCAGCTGCTGGCTCTCAGCTTCCTCCGATTGAATAGTTTTTGATACCCCCTTTCTCTTTTAACTCTTTAAACAATAGTTTTTTAATGGATAATTTTGTGGATAATCTTTTTAACCCTTTGAAAAGGGCACAATATAACATGATTAATTTTTTGAATGATGATTGTTAGATGTTAAGTTGTTGATTGACAAGCCAACTCCTTAGCAGGTCGACTCATCCTAGGGTTGTCTTCCCATACCTAGGAGACCCCTTGGTTATTTCATAGAATCTTGTGATGTTAAAATGGTAAGGACCGACCCCTTGAGGGGTCAACCCCCCCACGAATGGCGAGCGACAAACATTTTTGTAGATCCATTGGTCGTACAACAAGCTAACCCCTTCATCAAGGGATCAGGTCGTCCATGGGATTTTCCCCTAAATATGAGGGGATCCTTTGACGAATTTTTGTGGGTTAACGTATTAACCCCTTCTTTAAGGGATAAGTCCGTTGAGTCAGCCCCTGCTTGTTAGAGGCAACTTTTTTCCATTTGTCAACAAGTTGTTCAAGTAGATTGTGTAGAAACATAGATTTTATTAAAAGCCTTAAGAGGCTAGCCACTCCAAGGTGTACACTTATATGGGGCCTTCGGCAGCCAATACATCAATAGATTTTCAGATGTTCGATGTTCCAGGGATGGGGGAGTTGACGCCCTTCAAGATCCTTCAAGTGGTAGGAGTCTGGCTTGGTCAATCGGACCACGCAGTAGGGCCCCTCCCAATTGGGTCCGCGTGCCCTAACCCCCGGCTCTGCAGTGTTTTGAAAAACTTGGCGGAGGACCAAGTCGCCTAGTTGGAATCATTGAGTCTTGACCTTGAAGTTGTAGAATCGTACCACCTGTTGATGCCGAGCAGCAACTTGAAGTCTGGAGATATCTCTAGCTTCCTTAAGTAGGTCCATATTGGCTGCAATCTGCTCGGCGTTCTGATCTTCCTGATAATTCCTGACCCGAGCTATAGGGAGACCAATCTCGACTAACACCATTACTTCCAAACCATAAGACAACTAAAATGGGGTTTCCTTGGTAGACGACTGACTTGTAGTCTTGTGAGCCCAGAGAACGAATGGGACTCCTCGGCCCAGCTGCCTTTCACTTTCTCCAACTTTATTTTAAGGTGGTGTTTGATGACTTTGTTCACTGCCTCCACTTGTCCATTGGATTGTGGGTGCCGAGGCGACGAGTATACATTTGAAATGCCGAGCTCCTGACACATACCTCGGAACTTATCGTTGTCGAACTGCTTGCTGTTATTAGAAACGATAGTGTGTAGGATTCCTAACCGATAAATGATGTTATTCCATACAAAGTCGATCACCTTCTACTCTGTGATTTTTACGACAGGCTGAGCCTCGGCCCACTTAGTAAAGTAGTCGACTGCAACAATAGCGAACTTAACCTATCCTTTCCCAGTGGGCAGAGGTCCGATGATATTGATTCCCCATTGGGCGAACAGCCATGACCCACTCATGGGGGTCATCTCTTCTGTAAGTTTCCTTGACACGGTTGCATATCGCTGACACTTATCACACCTCTAGACATAGTTCTTCGAGTCCTCCCTGATAGTTGGCCAGAATATCCTTGATGGAGTATCTTCAGAGCCAGGGCCCGACCACCGGAGTGATTTTCGCAGATGCCTTCATGAATCTCCCGAATCATGTAGTCTGCTTCATCGAGTCGAAGACACCTGAGGTAGGGCTGTGAATGCCCCTTCTTTTATAAGATCTCGTCCAAGACTATATATCGTGTAGCTCTAACCCTCAGACGTTTTGCCTCCAACCTGTCTGAGGGGACCTCACCAGATGTGAGGTAATTATAAATCGGGTCCATTCAGCTCGGTGTGACATTCACTGGGTGGACTGTTTCTTGCTCTGTTCGGTCAATGCTCGGATGCTCTATGAACTCTACAGGGCTGACCCGAGGAATCTTTCCCTCCGTGGCCGAGGCTAGCCTTGCGAGGGCGTCGTCCTAGGAATTCTCTGTTCTCAGTACTTAATTGATAGTGCAGCTCCAAAAATTTTCTATTAACTTTCTGGCCTCAACCAGATAAGTCACCATCTTGGTCTCCTTGGCCTCATATTCTGTGAAGATATGATTCACCACCAGCTGAGAGTCGCATTGCACCTCGAGGCACTGGACCCCCAGACCAACTATCGATCGGAGTCCAGTCAACAGGGCCTCATACTCTGCTTCATTGTTAGAGGCTTTGAAGCCGAGTTTAATTACGTACTATATAGGTGTAGAATCAGGCATGACTAAGACAATCCCTGCTCCAGCATGCTTGGCATTGGATGACCTGTTCACGAAGAGGATCCACTTCGGTCCTGACTCTGTACCTTAATTCGCTGGAGGAGCAGGCGAAGGAGTTGCTTCCACTTTGATGCTTCTCCTCTCTACATTTTGGGGCAATGAACTCTGTAATGAAATCAGCCACAGCTTGACCCTTAATTGTGGTCTTTGGTCGGAACTGGATATCAAGCTCCCCGAGTTCGATCGCCTAATTAGTTAGCCGACCTAACACCTCGGGCTTCTGGAGGACTTGCCTGAGGGGAGAGTCGGTCAAGACAATGATAGAATGGGCCTGTAAGTAAGGGCGTAACCTCTAAGCTGAGACAATCAGGCAGAGTACCAACTTCTCCAGAGGTGGGTACCTCATCTTGGTAGGCATAATTGCTTTGCTCACATAGTACACAGGGTGGTGCTTGCCTCCCACCTCCCTAATCAGTGCGGAGCTGACGGTTGAGGCTGAGACTGCCAAATACAGGAACAAGAAATCACCTTCTTTAGGCTTGGACAGTAGGGGTGGTGAGCCTAAATACTTCTTTAACTGATGGAAGGCTTGCTTACATTTCAATGTCTACTTGGCCTTCTTATGACCCTTCAATTGCTGAAAGAAGGGGAGGCGTTTATTAATGGCTTTGGATATGAACCGTCTGAGCGCTGCTACTCATCCAATGAGACATTATATCTCTTTTGTCATCCAAGGTGAACTCATATAGAGGAATACCTTGATCTTGTCAGGATTTGCTTCAATGCCCCACTGACTGACCTGAAACCCAAGGAATTTATTGGAGCCGACTTTAAACGCACACTTTGTAGGATTCAGCTTCATACAATATTCTCAGAGGATGGAGAAGGTCTCTCCGAGATCCACTAAGTGATTAGACACCTTGATGCTTTTGATGAGCATGTCATCAACATAAACTTTCATGGTGTGTCCTATCTACTTGGCGAACATCTGATTTACCAATCTCTGATACGTGGCCCCAGCATTCTTCAGGTCGAACGGTATAACCCGGTAACAGTAGAGTCCCTTGTCGGTGACGAAGGTTGTACGCCCCAAACTCAGAAATCGGGCTCACAAAATTCTCGATCGCCGAATCTGGCACCGACAGCCTCCGTAATACCCCATTCTCGGCTCCCGGCACCCATATACCAGGTTCCGATCCTGGGACGCTACAAGGAGGATTTCTAATATCTATTTGATTTGTAATGAGCATAACATAAGCATAACCTACGAATAATAACCACAAGAACACCACCACAAAATTCACTATGATAAAAAACTTTAAGTACAATGCGTAGGAAAGGGAAATACAAAATAGTGACAATAAAAAAAACTCCAAAAGCTTGGCTGCACGCTCCAACGGTGGTGAGACTAAGGCTGCGTCCTGGCGTCACCTGCACGCATCAATCGTGCATAAGCTTATAGAAAGCTTAGAGGGCGGTGTAAGTGTGTATGCAATACGAGCGTGTTCAGAATGCAAGGTCAGAATAATGCTGTAATGTGCTGATGAGTACATGAATACAATCAGCCGTACCAAGGCTATGCGGTACAAGATATGAATGCGATCGGCCACATACAGGCCATGCGATGCAGAATGCAAGTCAAGCATGTCAATCCTCATCATATACCAGTACAGTTCTCATTCTGGATAATCACCGGGGTCTAGTACCCTCTACACCAGCTTGTCGTCTCTATCCAAACGCACAACTGGGAGAACGGAAGAGACCTCACTATCCGCCTGCTAATATCGGGTCCGGCTCGTCGATAGCGGACCTATTCCTTAAGCTGGTCAAACTCAACCTAGAAGTCGCCCCCTCACTCAGGCGGGTAAGGTCACACCCCCTTCCAACCGACCACGACACAATGGGAGACGCAGCCTGCTGGTATGCGGCCCTCGCGCTCTCGTGTATCCGCTCGGTCTCGACTTTGGAGTCATCCTCTGGTACCATCGGGTTTAGGGATTTTCACCCAGGGACATCTATGGTGCCCGTATGCTAGAACCAAACATTTTCGGTATCCAATCCAGCCACCCACGATGCGTCTGTGGAGGCTATGACCCTGATGTCGCTAGGGCATACGATAATCACAATCATACAAATGCAAGTGCATGAGTCACACTACCAGTCATGCAACAGTCCTACGTGTACCATGCACTTATGTAGGGCAACTCCGCCTATCAGGGAGCCCATAAACATTCCGTCGAAGGTATATGCTATGATCAATCACTCCACATATCAGTCATACATATGATGCGTATGATCATGAATCATGGATCTACACTAAACATGTATATAAAGATGGGTCTTGTATATAATAAAAAATGGGCCTAGACAGCCTATTCACTACAAGTATGGGCCTACCAATGGGCCTCAGGGAGAGTGACAATGCGGGCATTTAACCGACATCATCCTGACAATGTGGGCATCTAACCATCATTGCTCCCAAGGCTCTGCTCGCCTTAAATATCATTAAATAAATCATGGCGGAATCACACATTGTAATGTGCCTTAGGTACATCCCATTGGGCCTCAAATACATCAAATGGGTTATATCTCATGGGCCTTATATTCATCAAGTGGGCTACCCCAATAAGCTTCACCAATGGGCCTTAGGTACTTTGCAATGGGCCATCACCCATGGGCCTTGGAATGCATTAAAATGAGCCCAATCACATGAGCTTCGTATGCATCAAATGGGCTTAATTACATAGACCTTATATATACCAAGGTGGGCCTCAACAGTGGCCTTAAAATGATCTCAAAATGGTTGGATGGTTTAGATGAAACTCATGCATCATGGTAGACTCCCATGTGGGCCCACTATAACATTTATTTTCCATCCAATCCTGGGCCCACTGAAATGCTTATTTGCCACCCAACCTATTGTTAAGACCGTGTGGCAAGGAGCCCACCAAAATGTTATTTTACATCCCACTTGTTGATAAGGCCATGTAGCAAGGGGCCCACCAAAATGTTTATTTTCCATTCAAACCTGTTGATAAGGTCATATAGACCCAAGGCCCACCGTAATGTATATTTTCTACCCAACTTAGGCCCACTGTACTATTTATTTGCATCCAAACTGTTCATAGAATCACATGGCCTAGGGCCCACTGTAATGTTTATTACCATCCAAACCTATTCATAACCTCACGAGGCCAGGGGCCCACGTGATGGATGGCGTGGACACAATACATACATCTGGGTGGGGTCCACCGTCCACTGCCGTGGACGGAGGGTGTGAGTGAAACACTTGCATCAGAGTGGGTGTCACCACCCACTGTTGTGGACGGTGTGGTAAGCCACACATACCACAGTGGGTCCCATGTAGGGCCCACCAAAGTGTTTATTTGCAATCCAACCCGTCCATTATGTGTGCCCCACAAAATTAAGGGTCCAAACCAAATTTCAAGTGGGTCCAAGTTTCATGTGGACCCTAGCAATAATTTTCGAGTGGTTTAACATACCTTCGTATAAACGGTGGCGATGTGGGCCATCTGAAAACTATTCATGGCTAATTTTTTTTGGAACCAACGCCTCAACGAAGGGGTCCCAACAAATGGACGACAGTGATTTAGAACACACATCACGGTGGGGTCCACAACTAGGGCCAATGGGACCCACCCCTTTTTTTTGTGTATGCCATGACAGCCATGACAGCAAGGTGCTTGCCACCTTTTTGTCAAATGTATTTTTTATTGTTATCCTAGGTGGGACCCACATTAAGCAGATCTACCCCGTCCATTGTATGTGTCCTACAAAAATAGGGGTCCAAAACAAGTTTCAGGTGGGTCCAATCTTCTGGTGGACCCCAGCAATCATTTTTCCAAGTTTTAAAGGAAAATACTACCGTTATTAATGCCACGGCCCGCCAGATAATTGGATCGGTCTCATTTTTCGGCTTAACGCCTAAAATGATCCCGAGAATATAATGGATGGCTTGGATTAAATATATACATCAAGGTGGGGCCATGTTGAAGCGGCCCACCATTTTCCTTTCCTTTTCTTTCCTTTTCTTTTTTTTTTTTTAAATATGGGGCACACAATGAGATGATCCAACCCATCTATTGTGTGTGTCCCACACGGTGGACCGTCCAGTCCAAATTTAGGATGCATCTAAATTTCAGGTAGGTCCCACCAAGTGCTTTTATATATTCAGGCATGTTTCCACATGTTTTTAGATGGTATGGCCCACCTAAGAGTCGGATTGGTCCCAAATTTTGGCTCAACGCCCAAAGAAATCTGAGGAAGATGGTGGAGGGCTTGGATTAAGCACATACATCAAGGTGGGGCCTGCATCAGTGGCCCACCGATTACTTTCCCTTTTCTTTCCTTTTTGTCAGCTCGTTAGTACACCTCCACGTCAGTACACACAATCCATGCGCACACGCTCGTCCGGCGTCCGCATCATGGTGGATCCCACATGCATGTGGTCCACGTTCACCAAGGTGGGTCCCACATGATCGTGGCCCACCATGCATGTACATATATACATACATATATATATATATATATATATTAATAAATATTATTTAATCTAAAATGTGGTGAGTCACACCATTTGATGGATGGGGTAGATTTATCATGAATTGGTGGGGCCCACTTCATTTTAGGGGAAAGATAAGGAGAGAGAAAGAGAGAGAGAGAGAGAGAACAAGAGAGAGAGACGGTGGTAAAGAGGAGGGACCCCGCCACTATGGGCCCTCCATTGATACGACACATACATCAAGTGGGTCCCATAAAAAATGGACCCTTAAAAATTGAAATGAAGGATGATCACCCACCTCTTGGCTTCCTTCTTGCTCGCCTAGCCCCCTTAGCTCCTTGCCTTTACTTTAGACGGTGGATGATGGACCTTTGATGGTGTGGATGAGAGATGAGAGGGTGGGCCACACTTGGTGTTTTGGAAAACCTTGGAAATGCTTGGAGGTGTGAATTTTTGCTTGGGAGAGATTTTGAGAATGAATGAGAGAGAGAGGGAAGTGATGGGTGATAAGGGTGATGGAGTGATGTGGTGTGATGGGTGATGGGTTTGGTGATGGATGAGGTGATGTGAAAGTTGACTTTGGGCTTGCTTGTGTAAGAGAAAGGTATGGGTTGTTGTACTTGACTTGATGTATGATATGTACTTGATTGATGGGATTGATTGATTGATTGATGAGACATCTCATAGAGATTCCCTCGTAATCCGCAACGTGCTGTGTTTCTTCAAATTGAACGCGAGCTTATATCTTCTACCCTGGGTATCAGGTCGGTACGCGAGTCCCGGCGTTAGAACCGCGGCGACGGCGTGGTCGCTAAGGTATAGGTTTTGGGTTGAGTCAACTCTGATATGCGGGACTCGGCTTAGGTTCACGCGTAAACATCGAATACAGGTCGAGGATTGTCGAAATTCAACCGGAAGGTTTGCGGAAGTCAACGGAACGGTACAATTTAGGATACGGGTCTTACAAAGGTAGCCTTCTGCCTGTCTGGGGGGTGCATCACAATTTGGTTGTACTCGGAATAGGCATCCAGGAAGGAGAGCAGTTCATGCCCAGCTGTACTGTCTACCAGCTGGTTGATCCGAGGCAAGGGGAAACTGTCATTGGGATAGGCCTTGTTCAGGTCCGAGTAGTGCACACAGACTCGCCAATTTTTGTTTGCTTTCTTGACGAGGACCACATTTGCGATCCAATTTGGATAGTTCACCTCCTTGTTGAAGCCAACGTTGAGTTTGGAGACCTCGTCGGCTATGGCTGCATATCGCTCGGCATCGAACGCTCTCCTCTTCTGTTTCACTGGCCTATGATATAGGTCCACATTTAGCCTGTGGACCATGACATCAGGAGAGATTCTCAGCATGTCCTCATGTGACCATGCGAAGACGTCTCTTTACTGCTGCAGGAAGGCCAACATCTCAAACCGTTGCTCAGAATCTAATGGCATCCTGAGCTGAACAGTTTTGCTTGGATCTGTTTCATCAAGCGGTACGACCTCCAAGTCCTCCATGGATGAATCCTCTATAGGTCCCATGGGATCAAGGACATTAATGGTGAGGGCATGCTTCACCGACCCTTTCCTCACTGTTATCGCATAACATTTTCGAGCCTCGCGTTGATCGCCTCAGAGGTAGCCTATTCCACCCTCGACGGGAAACTTCATCATTAGATGACACGTGGACATGACCGCCCTCATTGCATTGAGGGAGGATCTGCCCAAGATGACGTTGTGCACTAATGACACATTAACAACAACGAAGTCCACTAAAAGAGTGACTTGATGTCGTCCTTCTCCCGTAGTGACAGGGAGGGAGATAGCTCCTTCTGAGATCACCCTTTCTCTGGCAAAGCCGTGCAGAGGGGTCTTCACAGGTCTGAGGTGTGACCTTAGAATCTCCATTCTTTCAAAGGCCTTCGAGTAAATGACGTCAGTCGAGCTCTCGGTGTTGATCAGGATGCGGTATACCTTGTGGTTGGCTATGGTTATTGTCACTGCTAGGGTATCGGCATGCGGATGCTGGATTCCGTGCCCATCATCTTTTGTGAAAGTTAAGCTACAAGGACTGACTCGGAGCTCTTTCTTTGGCCTCTCGGTCATGTGGAAGTAGTGCTCTGGATCAGATTTTCGGGAGTGGGCCTTATGAGCCCTGTTTGAATCTCTTCCACTGGATGAACCACCAAAGATGGTACGGATTTCGACCGGTTCTTCTGTAGCTTTGCTCGGATGCTCTTCTCTCTGAGTTGTTCTCTCCTCCTTGGTGTATCGGCACAGATGACCCTTACGAATGAGGGTCTCGATCTCGTCTTTGAGATCCATGCAGTCACTCGTGTTATGGCCGTGATCATGATGGAACCGGCAATATTTACACTTGTCTCAGCATTCTGCATTGGCCTTCATGCAAATGGGCCAATTCATGAGCCTTTGAACCCTAATGTCCAGCAGTATTTGCTCTGCAGATGTGTTCAGGGGAGTGTAGGAATGAAACTTGCCCTCAGGCTTCCTGCTCGGCCGAAGATCACGAGGGGCATGGTCGTCCAGTTTCTTACTGGATGACTGGGGTTCTTTGTTCCTCAGCCTCTTCCCTTTGGTTGGTGGCTTTGCTACTTGGACATTTTTGCGGGAGTTGGAAAATCCTCGGCATTAGTGTATTTTTGAGCTTTGATGATGAGCTCAGCTAATGTCTTCGGTGGGTTCTTCCCAATAGAGAAGGTAAACTTTCCCTCTTTTAGACAGTTGAACATGGCAGAGAGCACCATTTTATCATCATAATCCTCCACTTGTAATGCCTCATCGAAGCAGGCGATGAAGTCCTTTAATGACTCTTTAGGCCCTTGCTTAATGGTGAACAAATGAGTAATCGGCTTCCGACTCTTTTTACCACTTATGAACTGGGTAAGGAACAATCTGATGAGCTCTGCGAAGGAATCAACTGAATTGGGTTTGAGTTTCCTGTACCAACTCCGAGTGGATCCAGTAAGGGTGATCAAAAATCCCCTACATATCATCATATCCGTGGCCGTTTAGATTTGCATCCATGAGCGATAGGCCTCTACGTGTTCAGATGGGTCTCTAGACTCAGAGTATTGGATGACGGGAGGTATCCAGAACCTTTGCGGCAGCACCTCGCTCATGATTACAGAGGTGAAGGGAGGTTCGGTCTCTTTCATCATCACCTGCATGGTGGCAAGAATGGATGAAGGCTGCTAATTCTGGTGTAGCATTAGAACCCGATTATTAAGTTCCACGAACTGTACCTCCCACAGATCTCTATTTTCAGCTACCGTCTCCCACGGAGCCTCTACTTCAGGGGTCCTTCCCTCCTTCTCCTCTCCAACTCGTGACGGAGGTCTGTCGGTGTCAGGGCTGAAGTGATCAAAGTATTCATCGGAGTCCGAGTCACTGAGTTCCGAGCCGGAACTTGGTTTTGGGTCGGAGGGGGGTTCTGGACTAAAGCTGGAACTCAAGCGGATTGATGCTTTGACCCTTCAGGTCTCACACTCCGCGGTGCGGACTCGACTTCCACCACTGGTCCGATGGTTTCCCGGATGGGATGCCGTTGTTGCTCCTGTCGTTTTTTCATCTAATTGATTTCATCGCCTAAAGCTTGGATCTCGATATACATGGCTTGATATCTACTTGCCTAATTACGAGAACGCTGGGATGGTCCCGGAGCTGACTCAGAGTGAAGTAGTGAGGAAGATCGAGTCTGATCATTCAGCTTTGACTCCACAGCTGCGGATTTCTTCTTTCCTCGTGCCATTATACTAAAAAATAGGAAACTGACTTTTCGTATCAAATTCCCACAGATGGCACCAAAAATGTTGATGTCAAAATCTTGACTACTCTCCGCGCGGATCTCCGAACTCCGAGCCGCCTCTGAGTCCTGAACCTGCACAACAATGATGAGCAAAGGAGACCCTGACTTAAACAGGGGACCCTCTGATGCCTAACTCAGGTCAAGGGAATTAGGTCTAAGTCGAGTTGTAGAGGGAGAGTGCAAGATATTTCGTACCTATTTCCTCCCCTAAGGGTGTTATTTATACCCTCTTGCTTAGGATGGTCGTATCCATGTAAGTAGGTGCATCTTGGGCCATTCACTGCATTCTGCGGGCAGTTTGGCCACCTAGTCACTCAGCGGTCGTGTGGACGTGGGCGGTTGAGTAACTGTCGCTAATCATGCAATAGTGGGACACCTCATGGTCCCCCTCATTAGTAGATTCCGATCTAAGAGCCGACTGCCTCGACCTTGGATTCTCCGAGCTGACCACCATGGCCCCAGATCGCCCCAAGCTCCGAGTTGGCCTTAGAGGCCTTGGGTCAAAGGCATAAATAATGTCAGGTTGCATGTCATGTCTCTGCCTATTCATATCTCCGAGCTTAGTCTTGCGCCTCGAGTTGGCTCTGAATAACCTCTGGCCTCGGAGTTCTAGTGTCTTTGATCTTCCCATAATAATTGTATCATCAAAATTCATTGCATGAAATTTCAGAATTTATTGGGTTTTAAAAATGTAAGAAATGAGATTGTGTGGAATAATATGTCATGACACGTGTGAAAAGCTTGGTTGAGCTAAAGAATTAATGGATATATTCTAAATGAGGTGAATATGACCACTTAAAAATTATACTAATTAAAATATAATTACTGTTGAGGTCAAAATCTGGACCACCCTCCACTCAATGCTGCGAACTTCAAACAGACCCTGGTCCTGCACAAAAAGGTGAGAAATGGAGACCCTGGTTTAAACAAGGGACCCTCCGATGCCTAAGTCAGGCTAGAGAATCTGGGTCTAAGTCTCGTAATGTAGAGAGAGGGTGCGAGATATTATGTACTTGTTGTAATAGGGTCCCCTGGTATTTATAGTTGTGGGTCAGACGGATCGTGTTCGTCAATCTCGGCATGATCTACTCAATCAAGCGGATATTACAATCATGGAGATACTCCACAATCTTTGGATCATGTAGCATATTGTGTCCTAATGGAGTGTATCTCTAAGCGTGATCTTCGGCCACGTCCACGTTCAGACTAGTTTCCTAGCTCGGTACTCCGAGTATCTTCATCTGTGCTTGGACCTTGTCATTGGGGTCGGAGTCGTTTAGGTGTACCTATTCAGGGCTTAACTCTAGGCCTCTAGGTCGAGGATGAGTCGGTCGATCTAGGATCGTAGCTTTTTAAATGAAGACGAGGACGAGGACGAGATCTCGGCTCGGCAACCTTCTTCGAATGAAGATGAGGATGAGGACGAGGACGAGAGCTCGGCTTGGCCAACCTTCTTTGGATGAGGATAAGGATGAGGACAAGGACGAGAACTCAGCTCGACCAACCTTCTTTGGATGAAGACGAGGATGAGAACTCGTCTTGCTCGGCCTAGGGTCATAGTCCAGAGGTCCGTTCACGCCCGACATGATGTTCTCCTTCCGAGGCCCTATTAATTGGTTCAGATGGCTTGGGCCGACCCTTTTGGACCCTTCCAGATTTCCCCATAATAGAAGCTCCCTACTCTCTTAGTCCGAGCTCGGACTTAGAGAGTAAATGCTTGGGGAAATGGGGCGACGCCTCCACGTCTCTGCTCATAATGACGGTTGGGATGATTGGGGCGCAATCACTGCGATGATTGCACTTCAGGTTACGTGTGTAATATGGCAACTACGACTTTTCAAATTTTGACCTCTGAGCGAAGGCACGTGGCGACAGTTATGATTTATAATTGGCGGAGCAGAGGAAACAATGCCACAAGCTCATAAAGATGCGAGAGGCTTCTTGCGCCATAAATAGCTTTTAATCCTGATGAGATCGGACCTAGGAACGTGGACTCGAGCTTATCAACTCCCTCCATAGGTCCCCTAGTGACAGCCGAGCCACCTCGGCTTCAGGGACAACTGTCCGCAATGATGACGCTGATTGATGGGAGGGTTATATAAACCCCTCTCACTCTCATTCACATTCTCCTTCTCTTGCATTCTAGCTCTCTCGCTCCCTATTCCCTTGCTCTTTTCGAATCGCCTCTATGTGGAAAGTGGTTTTTCCTTGCCGGATAAAGGGTTTCCGGTATCTAGAGAGGGGATTTGCTCGGAGGCAGCTACCAGAGTAGAGAGATTTTCTGCTGGAGCGAATTGCCTTCAGCACAGTGAGTCTTCCACCATTTAGAATTTTTCTTTTACTATGTCAAGCAACTCTGATGAAGTTGAGGAGATCCAAGGAGTGGAGGCTGACTCCGAACCAGGGACCACCGACTCAGGGCCCGGGGACTCTAAAGGTCCCTTTGAGGCCATACCGTTTAACCCCTCGACCTAGAGAACTGCGGGTCAGAGGACTAAAAGCCGAGGCAAGAGGCTAAAGAGGGCACTTAGAGATCCTGTGGGATGGTCGAAGGCAGGCCCATCGGGAGGCAAACTAAAGCCATGGTCCCCGAGGGCTCGGTTCTGGTTAGGTCCTAGATGGCCCAGATTGGTGAAGACTACCAGATTCTGGACTCGGTGCACATTGAGCTCCTTCTCCCACTGATCAAACAGGCCTTCGTACTAAGGGGGAGATTGCTATATTCACTGTCGCCCTTTAGTGTGGGCTCTAACTTCCCATCCATCCATTTATGCGCAAGCTTACTGCACAACTGAAAGTGGTCCCAAGCTAGCTGGTCCTGAATGCCTGGCGACTTCTAGTCTCCACATTCATCATCTGACACCGGGTGAAGAATCAGAGGATGACGTCAGATGAGTTCTTATATTTGTACATTGCTAAGTACTATAGGAACAAGTCATCCTGACATTACTTCTCTTTGAGACCCCCATGTATCCCGGGTTTAATAACCCGACTTCCTACTTCCAACAAGGATTGGAAGGGGAAGTGGTTTTGGGCCTTAGGAGAGTGAGAGGCCTGGGCCTCTGAGCTGGGCAGACTGCGGGCTTGGGTCCCTACTAAGTTTGCCAACCCAGGTCGGGCACTTTTCATTTTGTTGCACTCTGTATGTCTGACTTGTCTTTTTGTGTTCTAACTATTGTTTTGCTTTTGCTTGTATTCCAACCGAAAGGGGCTCCTGATCTTAATCCTCTCTAGTAGAACCAAGTAGCCAGAGCTCGAGTGCTCGCCAAAGAACAATGCATTTGGTTCGAACTCATCAACGGGGAGAACCTAGTGTCGTCTAGTTTCTACAGACTCCAGCCTACCCTTTGCTCTAGGTAAGTGGGGTAAGGGTCCTCGGAGACTATCCATATTTCTTTTGTAGATTTCGCTTGAGTTGATTTTATTTATTTTCGAGCAGGAATGGAACTAGGAAGCTCGAAAAGGAGGCTGGTGGTGCCGCGTCCTCCGATGAGCGTGGTCCTCCTTAATGAGCCGAGGACCAAGGTGACATCGAAGAAGAGGAAGACTTCCAAAGACAAACCTACCCCGGCTAAAGTTGTGCTCACCCTAGCCGAAGCCGTGGCCATCCCATCCCCAACCCTTGCCCCTGAAGCTCAAGCCCTGGAGGCCCCCATCAGAGCCGAGCCTATCACTATCTTGACTTCGACTCCAGAGGGGCAAGCCTCCGAGGTTCCACTCACATTCCCTACTGTCCCCCTATGACAGGGGGAGAAGTTGTCGGGGAGACTCTCGATGCTGATGCCCCCACCTGTTCTTGCTGCCAAGATCGACTTCCTAGCCAACAGAACTGTTGCCCTGGTCGGATACACTACCACGCTCGAGGCTGTAACTCAAGCCTCCGAGGCCAGCGGAGTCGGATGAGCTACCAAGCCCACTCCTCTAAATATCTTCCCTCCTGGTTACCACATGGCTTCGCGGAATGATTGGGCAGTTAAGCATGTACTAGAGTCGAGCATAGCCAGCACCCTCTCCCACAACTACACCAAATTCATGAAAGACTACGCAGCGTTCTGCTACTAGTCGTTGCCGATAATGGTGGAGGTTAAGGAAAGGTTGAAGGAGATGGACCAACTCGAGGAAAAGAAGGCTAAGCTCGAAAGGCGTCTGAAGGCTTCAGCTACCGAACTGGAGGAGCTGAAGAGGGCTGCAGATGAGGGCCGAGCGAGGGAGCTGGTCTCTAGGGTGAGGTCAATCAATTCCAAGCTCACTTGGATGTGGCTGACCTCGAAGTCAAGCACCTGTGGGAGGTCGTTGAGCATCTACAGGCCTCCGTCGAGAGTATAGAGGGAGAGAACGCATAGCTCATGAAAAACCTCTCGAGGGTGAAGCGCGAAGCGACCGAGGGGTTAATTCAGTAGAGGTCTATGCTCGAGGCCCTGGGCTATTATGGAGTTGGAGATGCAGCGAGGGGAGCTTGAGACTCTAGTGGCCTCATAAGCTGTTGTCACAGTGGCGGAGTATAAGGAGTCATCGGAAAGGGCCGAAGAGTTGGACAAGTTGTACCTTTATAGCTACAACACTAGCTTCGACACCTACCTTGCCGAGGTTCGAGAGCTCCATCCCGACATCTACCTTGACACTCTTGGTGTGGACGAGGCCGAGGACGCTGAACCAATTACGACCACGGAGCTCGAGAATGCCCTAGCTGTTACCGAGGCTAACCCTGACGCTTAGCCCCCTAGCTCGGCAGCTGGTCCCTTTACTCGAAGGGAATGAGATGCTTTTCTTTTCTTTCTTTTTACATGAGATGTTGATGGATGATAATTTTTTGGATAGGTGATGATTTAACCCTTGGTCGAGGGCATAATTTTATATGTTGATTGTTGCATGATGATTTGTTGATGTTGAGAGCTAACCCTCTGAGGGGTCAATTCCCTACGAATGGCATGTGACACTTAGTCATTTTGTAGATTTTTAACATATCATGAGCTGACCCCTCCTTTAAGGGTTCGATTCACCTACGGGTTTTGTCTCTGCATATGAGAGATGACCCTTTTATAGTTTTTTATGAATTAACGAGCCGACTCCTTCTTTAAGGGATCGGTCTGTTGAGTTCACCTCTGCTTACGAGAGATGACTCTTTTATTGTAGATAAACTGAAAGGGCAGACCATGTAGAAGGAAAGATGCTTTTATTCAGAACCTTAATAGGCTAGTAGCTCCAAGCCGTACATTCATTGAGGGCCTTGAATGACCAGTAGTTATTCATGGATAATAGATCTTCAAGTGCTCGGCATTCCATGAGTGAGGGAGCTAACACCCTTTGAGATCTTCCCAAGTGTTAAGAGTCTGGCTTCATTGATCTGACCACGTGATAAGGCCCTTCCTAGTTCGGTCTAAGCATCCCAGCCCCCGATTCTATTGTATTCTAGAAGATGCGGTGAAGAACCAAGTCCCCTGGCCAAAATCGCCTCATCTTGACCTTAGAATTGTAGAATCACGCCACTTGCTGATGTTGAGCTGTAACTCAGAGTCTGGCGACGTCTCTGGTCTCTTCGAGGAAGTCAAGGCTTGTTACAATTTACTCAGCATTTTGGCCCTCCTTATAGTTTTTGATCCAAGCTGTGGGGAGGCCAATCTCGACTGGGATGATTGGCTTCGAGCTATAAGATAGTGAAAATGGGGTCTCCCCAGTAGACGACTGAGCTGTAGTCCTGTAGGCCCAAAGGACAAATGGGAGCTCCTCGACCCAATTACCTTTGGCTTTTTCTAACTTCATCTTGAGGTGGTGCTTGATGAGCTTATTCACTGCTTCCACCTACTCATTGGATTTGCGGGTGACGAGGTGAGGAGTATGCATTTGAAATGCTAAGCCCCCTACACGTGCCTCGGAATCTGTCATTATCGAACTGCTTCCCATTACCAGAGATAATGGTGTGTGGGATTTCAAATCGACGGATGATATTTTTTCAGACGAAGTTAGTTACCTTTTGCTCTTTAATCTTCGTTACGGGTTCAGCCTAGGCCCACTTGGTGAAGTAGTCGACCGCTACGATAGCGAACTTGACCTGTCCTTTCTTATTGGGCAGAGGTCCAATGATGTCGATCCCCCACTGAGTAAACAGCCATGACCCGCTCATAGGGGTAATCGCCTCGGCTGCCTCCGCACGACAACGAACTAATGACATTTGTTGCACCTCCGGACATAGCTCTTGGAGTCTTCTCGAAGGGTCGGCCAGAAGTATCCTTAACAGAGTATCTTCAGAGCTAAGGCATGACCACCGGAGTAATTTCTGTAGATTCCTTCATGAGTCTCTCGGATCACGTAGTCTACTTCGTCGGGTCAAAGACACCTGAGGTAGGGCTATGAATGCCCCTTCTTGTATAGGATCCCATCCAAGACTGTATCGTGCAACTTTGACCTTCAAACATTGGGCCTCTAGTCTGTTTTGGGGGACCTCACTAGATATGAGGTAGTTGTAGATCGAGTCCATCCAATTCAGAGTGGTCTCCACTTGATTAACCATTTCTTGATTAGCCCGATGCTCGAACTATCTAAAAATTCCACATGAATGATCTTGAGAATCTTTCCTTCCACGGCCGAGGCTAGCTTTCCACATGAATGATCTTGAAACTGCCTTCGCGCCTGTGTCTGTTGCCTCTACATTCGGAGTAGTGAACTTTACTATGAAATCGCCCACAGCCTGACCCTGGATTGTAGTTCTAGGGCGATATTGGATGTCGAAGTTCGCAAGTTTTATTGCCCACTTGGTTAGTCGACTTGACACCTCGGGCTTTTGAAGGACTTGCCTGAGGGTGGAGTCAGTCAGGACAACAATAGTATGCGCCTGAAAGTACAGACACAGCCTCTGCACTTAGAAGACTAAGCTGAGTGCCAGCTTCTCCATACTCGCGTACCTGGTCTCGGCAGGTACCATTAATTTTCTCATATAATAGATGGGGTGTTGCCTACCCCCCACCTCTCTTATGAGTGCATAACTGACGGCCGAAGCCGAGACCACCAGATATAGGAACAGGGGCTCACCCTCTTCCGGCTTGAAAAGTAGGGATGATGAGCCTAGATACTGTTTTAACTGCTGGAATGCTTGTTCACACTCCAGGTCCACTAGGCCTTCTTATGACCCTTTAACTGTTGGAAGAAAGGGAGGCACTTATTTGTGGCTCGGGATATGAATCGACCGAGTGCCGCCACCCGACCGGTGAGGCATTGGATTTCCTTTGTGGTCCGAGGTAAGCTCATGTCAAGCAGTACCCTTATCTTCAGGATTTTCTCGATGCCCCTCTGACTGACTTCAAACCCGAAGAATTTACCGGAGCCGACTCCAAAGGCGCTCTTGGCTGGGATCAACTTTATACGGTACTCCCAAAGAATTGAGAAAGTTTCGCTGAGGTCCGCAATGTGGTCGGACGCCTTGACGCTCTTCACTAACATGTTGTCAACATAAACCTCCATGGTCCGACCGATTTTCTTAGCAAACATCTAGTTCACAAGCCTCTGATATGTTGCCCCATCGTTCTTCAGGCCAAAGGGCTTGAACTGATAATAGTAAAGACCTTTATCTGTAATAAAGGTTGCCTTCTGCCTGTCTGGAGGATGCATTACGATCTGATTGTACCTAGAGTAAGAGTCTAGGAAGGATAACAGTTCATGTTCGGCTATGCAGTCTACTAGTTAATTGATCCAAGACAGGGGGAAGCTGTCCTTGGGGCAGGCCTTGTTTAAGTCTGAGTAGTCTACACAGACCTGCCACTTCTCGTTGGCTTTCTTCACAAGTACCACATTTGCGATCAAGTCTGGATAATTCACTTTCTTGATGAATCCGACACTGAGGAGCTTCGACACTTCATCTGCTATGGCCGAGTACCTTTCGGGGTCGAATGCCCTCCTCTTCTGCTTCACCGGTCTATGATCTGGGTCCACATTTAGCCTGTGGACCATAACCTCAAGAGAGATACTTGGCATGTCTTCGCGTGACCAAGCGAAGATGTCCTTGTGCTGGTGTAAGAAAGCTAGCATCTGGGACCGCTGCTCGGAATTCAGCGACGATCCGAGTAGAACCATTCTACTCGGGTTGGATTCTTCGAGTAGGACGGTCACTAAGTCCTCCATGGAGGAATCTTCTGTAGGAGCTCTGGAGTTGAGGATGTTGATGGTGAGGGCATGCTTTACCAAACCCTTTCTTACCGCCACTGAGTAACATCTCCAGGCTTCGTGCTAATCCCCTCGAAGATATTCGACTCCTCTCTTGGCAGGGAACTTCATCATGAGGTGATAAGTGAACACGACCACCCTCATTGCATTAAAGGAAGGTTGTCCCAATATAACAATGTGTACCGACAGTATTCACAACAAGGAAGTCGACTAGAAGTGTGACCTGATGCTGCCCTTCCCTTGTTGTCATGGGGAGGGAGATAGCTCCCTCAAAGATCACCTTATCTCCAGCAAAGCCATGCAGGGGGTCTTCACAGGTCAGAGGCGTGACCTGTCGATCCCCATTCTCTCAAACACCTCAGAGTGGATGATGTCGGCCGAGCTTCCGGTATCGACCAGGATGTGGTAAACCTTGTGGTTAGTTATAGTCATAGCCACTACTAGGGCATCGTCATGTGGATGTTGAATTTTGCGTGCATCTTCTTCTATGAAGGTCAAACTGCAGGGGATCGCTTGGAGTTCTTTCCTTGTCCTTTCAGTCAGGTGGACATAATGCTTGGGGTCCGAGCTCCAAGAGTAGGATTTGTAAGCCCTATTTGAGTCATCTCCACCAGATAAACCTCCATAGATGGTGTGGATCTCGGCAAGCTCTTCTGCAGTCTTGCTTGGCTGTTCATCTCTCCGAGCTGACTTCTCTTCCTTGGCATATTGTCACAGATGGCCCTTACAGATAGGGGTCTCGATCTCGTCCTTGAGATCCACACAATCGCTTATATTGTGATCATGGTCATGATGGAAACGACAATACTTGCGCTTGTCTCGTTGTCCTATGTCGGCCTTCATACAAACTGGCCACTGCAAGAGTTTCTGATCCCTGATGTCTAACAGGATCTGTTCCATAGATGTGTTGAGGGGGGTGTAGGAGTGGAACTTACTCTCAGGCCTCTTGCTTGGTCGGCTATCGCAAGAGGCTCGATCGTCTGGCTTCTTGTTGGATGACTAAGGCTCTTCGTTCCTCGGTCTCTTCTCTTTGGACGACTGCTCAACAACTTGGACATTCTTGTGGGAGTTAGAGAACTCCTTGGTATTGGTGTATTTCTGAGCTCAGGTGATGAGTTCGGCCAAAGTAGTCGACAAATTCTTTCCAATTAAGAAGTCGAACTTCCCCTCCCTAAGTCTGCTGAACATGGCAGAAAGTGCCATCTTGCTGTCATAATCATCCATTAACAGTGCCTCTTCATTGAAGTGGGTGATGAAGTCCTTCAATGACTCCTTGTTCCCTTGCTTGAGAGTGAGTAGATGAGTAGTTGGCTTCCGACTCTTTTTACCAGAGATGAACTGGGTAAGGAATAATTTGCTGAGCTTCGTAAAGGAGCCAATCGTCTTTGGCCTAAGCCGCTGATACCAACTCTGAGCAGACCCAGAGAGGGTTATCGAGAAAGCCCTGCACATTATTACGTCTGCGACCGATTGGATTTGCATCCACGAAAAGTAGGACTCCACATGTTCTGACGGGTCTCCAGTCCCACAGTATTGGATGACTAGAGGCATCCTGAACCTCTGAGGCATCACCTCATCCATGATTTCTAAGGTGAAGGGAGGCTCAGTCTCTTCCATCATCGCCTGTACTGCAGTCGAGATGGACTGGTTTTTCTACAATGTCTTGATGTGGTCGTGGAGTTCCTTAAGCTGAGCCTCCCAAGTATTCTGATTCTCTACCACTCCTTCCTGGGGGGCCTCTGCCGCCTCAGGCATTCTGCCCATATTCTTTTTCTCCAGCTGATGACGGAGGTCAGTTGGGGCCAGAGTCGAGGTTGCAGAGAATAGGATGGTTTTGTGCTCCGAGCGGGATCCGGGACTCAGGCAGAGCAATTTTGGGATGTAGTGTTCTATGTAGGATTAGGAGCTCGTGCTGATCGATCCTGGGATACCCTGACCTGAGAACTAACTTGCTGTGGTGGTTCCTTCAGTGCCGGGTTCACCTCCACCACGTTGAGAAGTGGTGGCTGCCGACTTTATTGCGCCTTCATTCGACCAATTTTATCCTTCAGCATCTGGACTTCATTCTGCAATGCTTTGTATTTCCCTCCTCGGCCCCGTGTCAGTTGGGATGGCCCTGTGGGAGCCGATTCAGTACGTAACAGTGAAGATGATTGATGCTGTACACTGAGCTCCAGCTCCACTGCTGCCGCCTTCTTCTTTCCTCTCACCATTTCTGATAAAACCTTCTAGCCTTTTGTTTGAGTTCCCACAGACGACGCCAAAAAATGCTAAGGTTAAAATCTGGACCACCCTCCACTCAATGTTTCGAACTTCAAACGGACCCTGCTCCTGCACAAAAAGGTGAGCAAAGGAGACCCTGGCTTAAATAGGGGACCCTTCGATGCCTAAGTCAGGTTAGGGAATTTGGGTCTAAGTCTTGTAATGTAGAGAAAGGGTGCAAGATATTGGGTACCTGTTGCAATGGTATCCCCTGATATTTATACTTGTTGGTCAGGCAGATCTTGTCTGTCAATCTTGGCATGATCTACTCAATCAAGTAAATATTATGATCGTGGCGATACTCCACAATCTTTGGATCGTGTAGTGCATTGTGTCCTAATGGAGCATATCCCCAGGCGTGATCTTTAGCCACGTCCACGTTCGAACTAGTTTCCTAGCTCGGTACTCGGAGTATCTTCATCCAAGCTCAGACCTCATCCTATCTGAGTCTGCGGCTGAGTACCTGTAGTTGGAATTCATAGTCGAGTCATCAGGGTCGGTGTAACACCCCAGATTTTTGCCAACCTAAATTTAGACGTCCTTAGGCAATGGATCAACCATAACACCTTGGTAACGTCTCATAACCCACGTTCAAAGCCAAAGAAATCATTTAGAATGAAATTTTTTAAAAATTTAACGTGAATTAACTAGCGCTACACTAGATCACCTGTGAAATAAGCACTAACCACTTTAAATACGATCCGTAAGACCCAAAACCTCTAGAATTGTTACCGCTACTGTAACGCCCCGAAAATCGGGGGTCGGGTAGAAACCCAACTCCCGAGTTCCAGAACATCACTTATGCAACATTTTCAATGATGGGTGAATGTCGGCTTTAATAGTGCATAAAACATGAGGTGGATTAAGCCAAAACAACATATCATACTCCAGAGACAGTTAATTTAGCAGCGGAAGAATGTGATAGATATATAGAATATATGAACTGTTGTGAGTCTCCAGAGTGTGAACATGTTATCAGGTTAAACATATACATGTATACTCCAAAGATGAGCAAAAAGAATATACATAGGTGCAAAAATAAAGGGCAAAATACCACGTGTGCTGGCAGCTAATCAGTAACCCTGTAACCCCGTCAATCAGAACCTACATATAGGAGGGATCCTCCTCATCATCATCAAGTCCACCTCTGCTTCGCGAGCATCGCCATCATCTGAAACTAAAATAGGGACTGGTGGGTGTCCGGAACACCATCCCGTAATGTGGGAGTGAGTAGCTAACTCAGTGGAATCATAGAGCAAAGATTAACATATTATCAAATCCATCACGCGATAATGATAAAGCAAGCAAAACAAACATTCCTATATACTGTGATTAATGCATGCATGAAATGACATGATGGATGCCCTCACCGACACTCCCTCATGCGGCACCATCTTACGCCTGCGGCATACTTGCGTTCCTCAGTGCTCCACATCTTCCAGGCACATGCAGAGCGATATGGATAATGATTACCGAGTTGTTATTAGTCCTTTTCATACAGCAGGGTCGGGAAACTAAGGTACCTCCCTTATATCAATACCCAAACAATGATCCTGTCTAGGGTCGTCACTCCAAGTGATCTCATACGATGATATATTTCTAGGTCGCTGCAAGGGCTGTCAGGGCTGTTGCACGCACTCGTTGCACCGCTCCCCCATCACCTTATCAATACAGGCCTAATGTACACTCGTTGCTACGGAAAGGTCGTCGCCTCCCCTAGACTCAAAATACGCTCGAGGTCACTACAAAGGGCTCATCACCAATCAAAGTAGGCCGACAGCTTGAATGTAGTGTCCCATACCACCACAATCGGCTCACGAGTTAAAGGTGCTCATTGGTCACTACGGGGAGGTTTGTAGCCCCAGCGTAGGCCGACAGCTCGACCACGGTGTCCCATGCCACCATGCCTGGCTCATGAGTCTTTATGAATCAAGGTACCATGGTTAACAGGGTTTCCAATGGTAAGTTCAGTACCCTAGGTTCAAGCAGTTATGACAGATAGAAGGTGAACATACAATGGTCAATCGGGTTACTTGATGAGTCCGACTAGCACGAGCGCATGTTGAATCGACCGGTATGAAGTGCACAAGCACTTCGCATGGCCTAACCACTGCCGAGGACTCTAGTACGACTCGGGTTCGTCATACACATCCTTCATGGTGAATAGAATCCAACCACGAATTCTAAACTGTTACCGACTGCCTGGACTAGAGTATAGCCCCAAGCACATGTAATGTGAATCAATAATCACGAGAGAGAGACAGAATCAAAATACAAGACATTCCAGCATATTATCAGCATGTTATAACGTACATCATAAGCAGTTAACCATATACGAGTATTTCACACATAAGGAAATCAATTCAATACAACAAGCATGGAGGAATTCATGTACATCATCAAATTAGTTGAGAATCCAGTCTCAACGCTAATCTACAACACCATTTACTCAATACTTACAAATACATACATTTATACAAACACTTAGACTACACAACTCCAACATACTTGACGTATGTTGATTTCAACATATAATATGATAGATCCTTATATCAAGGAGATGTCTAATACAAACAATCATGTTCTTACATTCAAAACATATGGCAGGTATAAATCATATTGATTTAGGCATTTCAACAAACACTTAGTCTACACACATTAGTCTACATAGCATATGTCGGCCAATATGTACATTAGGGCAAATCTTTTGGCCAAACAGATCATACATCCATAACTAGTATAAATACACGGAAAATACCCATGGCAATCATATCGGCAAAATATGTACGTATACAGTATTTCTTACAAATACCTAAAATATCCTAAATCTTATATTCTTCGTACGTTTTCGAAATGAAAAATGGACAGCATGTTGTACATGTCAAATAGCACGTGGAGGATCGAACAGGAAGTGTAACGAATCGAACAGGAAGTCTACGCTTCGTCAACGGCGATATGACGACCTAATTCACAAGATACATCAGCTACTTCGCTACTTGTATTGATAGAATCCCTAAAACAGGTTAAGGTTAGGGTTTTCTTACCTAGAACGAAGCCGGAGTCACCGAAAAAGCGATACAAAAGGGTGGATTCGGCACGTAGAGCAGCAGGGAAGAATCCCAGGAGAAATCACCAGCTTCTCCCTCACTTCTCTCTCTTTCTCTCTTTTCTCTCCTAGGGTTTTCCCCAAATTCGTATGGGTTAGAAAGCTAAGGGTTTAAGCCCCTTTTATAAGCCCAAACATAACCAAAATAGACTCCGAGTCAAGGTATACTTGGGTTATAGCCAAATCGGGTCTTTTCCGATCCAAAGGAGCATTCCGGGAGGTCCCCTGGCCGAATGCGGTCGGACTTAAGATCATGGATATTGGATCCTGCTCACACCAAGTTTTCAGTCCGGTAGAGTTCCCAGATCGCACGTGGCGGACCAGTTTCAGTTAAGCGGTCACGGAGACTAGATCGAGGATTCCAAGTACACTGACCTGGGTGAGAAATGTTCCCTGATCCGAGGGTGTATTTGGGTCAGATTCCGACGGTCTGAATGCTTATACTTAACCCGTAAGCGAAACATGCTAGATTTATTTAAATGACATTTAATTTTTAATGAATTTTACTCTTTCTCACACTCCTTGCTCCAAGCTCAATGAAATAGCCTCAGAACATCAGTTGGGCTTGATTTTCGAAACGATTGTCAAGTCCAACAAGGCGGTCGTAATCATCTAAGATTATCGCTATCGGACTTTTGACGCGCGGTCTAGATCCAATACAAAGTTTCAAAGGGTTCCTGAGAACAAACAGGTTTAGAGTTTGATCCTGGATTTCAGGGTAAGATAGCGTCAATGGTTCTACAGGTTTTGGGTCTTACAGATCGTATTTAAAGCAATCAGTGCTAATTTCATAGCTAATCTAACGTAGCGTTGGCTAATTCATGTTAAATTTTTAAAGAATTTCATTCTAAACGAGTTCTTGGCTTTGGAATTGGGTTCTGAGAGGTTACCAAGGTGTTATGGTTGACCCATTTCCTAAGGACGTCTAATCCCAGGTTGGCAAAAAATCCGAAGTGTTACAATCTACCCCAATTAAAATAAAATTTCGTCCCCGAAATTGGCTAAGGGTAATGAGTCCCTAATGAGACTTTAGTATTGACATTCTAAGGATGGTTCAAATCCTATTTAATGACCTAACCTTACGTATAACCTAAGCCAACTGTTTTGATCCTGGGCCAGTGGGGAAGAGGCCAACCACGCTTTCGCTGCTCTACTCTGATCTAACGGTTGCATTGACTGACCTAACTAGATTGGGCTCAAAATGTTCTACCCCCCTTAAAACTTAGTTCTGCTTAAGGCTCAAGAATCTATGTTTCGATCCGTATATCGAAACGAGGTGTAACTTAGGACCTATCTTTAACATGAAATGGGAAACAACCTCACACTACATTGGTCTTCCTTTGCTAACGATGCGTTCTATGACATTGATACCTATGGTTGTAAAAAAAAGATGAAGTGATGGGTGTTGTGGTTGATTTCAAGGACGGATGTGAGTTTGTGGCAAGAGGTCTAATCTCTATTGGCGGTATGTCCTCAACATTTTCCAAAGGCAAAGCAATAACTTTTGGTTGTAGGTGGTCGGGCCAACACGGAAGAAAAGTTGTGTAGTGGGTCTGAGTCGGATACATTGAACCTTCTGTCTAATCAGGATAGAAAACTCGCTGTATCAGTTCTTAATCCAAGTCGATGCCGATCTTCTGCTTGATCAGAGCATTGGATTCATTGGTAACTACTAGGATTAAGAAATCGATTCAAAACGCGAATACATCACTTACATATACAACTCCTTTACTCTGTGTTCCCGAATGCAATAAGTCTTTGGGTAGGCAATTCTAAGGGGAATTCTAAGGGGTGTGCTGGTCTATTCTAAGTCCAATCTGAGGGATTTACAAGTTTTCCCTGAGAGTGAATGGTTCTAAGTTAAATCAACTTTCCTAAGGGTTATAACAGAAGTCTATAAGTATTAAGGGGATCTATCGAAGGAATGAGGTTCTACTCCTACCAAAGTTAACCTACTATCCTTAGCATGTATAGGCTTTACACTGTCTAATACAACTAGTTGCCTAGTATGTAACACTAGCTGTAATCCAAAGTTTAGGCTCATACGCTAGATGGTTTCATACCATTTCTAATATGGAGAATTTTTCTATCGCTTAGGGTCATGATTGTCTAAATGGAATTGAATTTCCTATATCGTCAGATCTTTCAAATCTAGGAGTACTAATTCTAGGTCCAAAACGCCAAGGGCCTATATGGCTAGTGGTCTCAAGTTGTGTTAATTGAGACCGCATTACTAATCCCATGTCGGGATTGGGAGTGGCATGCTTGGTAGGAGGGTGGGGTGGGATAAAAATTTATTTGTAAGCTTAATCCTGGGATTTACTTTTAATCGTATACATTCCAATCATGGTAGTGGAAACCATAGGATATACCCAATCTAGGGACAATACCTTACAATGAACGAAACGATATACACTTCATTTAACAAAATTTGCCACAATACATGGAATAAAATTCCACATGCATTATGACAGAGACGACTGCGGCTATACTAAGCCCAAACCACTAAGCACAACACATTTTCTACCTATGACATCACTAGACCCATCAACAACCAAACACAAAAATCCTTAAAATGGTATTCAAACAATCTACAGGACAATGGCATAGATGCCTAATTCTACCAAAGGACTTCTACCATGGACCCGACTTACCTTTTAATACTGTCTAGCTTAATACTGTCTGTTGCCCATTAGAGCTCTATCGGCCATGTATTCTCAATACTCCTCAAGCGAAGAAAGTGGAGAAAAAGGCTAAAATAGCCTCTACAAAGCCATGAAAAATGGAGAAAATGGGGAGAAATGGCTGCCCTAAAGGGATAAAGTGAATCTAGGCCCTATAGAGGAGTGAATCAGGCCCTCAAAGGATAGGATTTCAAAGGGAAAAGAGCAAAATAGGTTGGGATGGAGGCTCACCCAATTTTCAGCCTTCAATGGAGGATGGGAGAGCTCCAAACGATGAGAATGCAGAGAGAAGGGAGCTTGTATGGCTGTGAGTGATGGAGTGGCATCGGTTGAGGCAGAAAATGAGAATGGAGGTGGTTTGAAATGGAATTTGGGAGGGGAGGCAGCAAAATCATGAAGAAGGGAGAGCTTGGGAGGGCTTTTTGTGAAGGGGAACACATTTTGAGAGGGTTTTAAGGGACGGCCCGTACCTATGGGGTCTCCCCTAACCACCAAACAACGTCAGCCCAACGCCCGGCCCGAGTGGGGCCCACTGTACGGTGAGGTCTTGCTGGCCAACTTCAAATCCGGTGAGGCCCGGCCATCTGGGCATGGTCCCCCTGTCGTGTGGTCCCCAAAAATGTATGGGTCTCACCTCAGATCATCCTAGATTAGCATGGATAGGCCCACGACTCCGTTTGAGGCGTTTCGGGGCCAATTTACGAACCGGAATGAATTTATATGACTTGTAACGCATGATTTTGGGGTAGGAGAGGCTAATCCATCCAACTAACTCATTCATTCCATGAGATTCTCTAATCGGAATGGCCAAAAGTCCAATTTATACATATATTTACTATTTATAGTAAATTTTTGTTTAAGTATGATTCTCCATTATTTACACATTAGGATTTATGTCTATTCTGAAAGGACTCAGAAAAAGTTAAAGAATGGGGTGGTGGAAGGAGAGATTCTGAAGGAATTGGATGAAAAGGGGTTTTAGGCCTTGAGATTGAGTGTAAGGGTTGTGGTCGACCCACGACCCAAGGACATTCATTGCTAGGTTTGGAATTCTTCAGGGAATGACTCAAACCCGTCGACTAACGACCTAGAGGTGACTTAGGTCGCTTCACGTGACCAAAGACACATTATGGCCTAAATTATCGTATAGTCTCACCTGTCAGTGAAATTTGAAATTCCAATGTGGTTTCTAAATTTTCATCGCCCCCTTCCTAAGTCAAAGTACGTCAGTGTGCATCGTGTTACCATAACCTAGGTCCGGTTTAATTCAGAGCATGCTTTGATACCATCTATAATGCCCCGAAAATCGAGGGTCGGGTAGAAACCCAACTCCCGAGTTCCAGAACATCACTTATGCAACATTTTCAATGATGGGTGAATGTCAGCTTTAATAGTGCATAAAATATGAGGTGGATTAAGCCAAAACAGCATATCATACTCTAAATACAGTTAATTTAGCAGCAGAAGAATGTGATAGATATATAGAATATATGAACTGTTATGAGTCTCCAGAGTGTGAACATGTTACCAGGTTAAACATATACATGTATACTCCAAAGATGAGCAAAAAGAATATACATGGGTGCAAAAATAAAGGATAAAATATCACGTGTGCTGGCAGCTAATTAGTAACCTTGTAACCCTGTCAATATATTTCTAGGTCGCTGCAAGGGCTGCCAGGGCTGTTGCACGCACTCGTTGCACCGCTCCCCCATCACCTTATCAATACATGCCTAATGTACTCTCGTTGCTACGTAAGGGTTGTCGCCTCCCGTAAACGCAGAATATGCTCGAGGTCACTACAAAGGGCTCGTCACCAATCAGAGTAGGCCGACAGCTCGAATGTAGTGTCCCATACCACCACAATCGGCTCACGAATCAAAGGTGATCACTGGTCACTACGGGGAGGTTTGTGGCCACAGCGTAGGCCGACAGCTCGACCACGGTGTCCCATACCACCATGCCCGGCTCATGAGTCTTTATGGATCAAGGTACCATGGTTAACAGGGTTTCCAATGGTAAGTTCAGTACCCTAGGTTCAAGCAGTTATGACAAATACAAGGTGAACATACAATGGTCAATCGGGTTACTTGATGAGTCCGACTAGCACGATCGCACGTTGAATCGACCAACATGAAGTGCACAAGCACTTCGCATGGCCTAACTACTGTCGACGACTCTAGTATGACTCGGGTTCGTCATACACATCCTTCATGGTGAATAGAATCCAACCACGAATTCTAAACTGTTACCGACTGCCTGGACTAGAGTATAGCCCCAAGCACATGTAGTGTGAATCAATAATCACGTGAGAGAGACAGAATCGAAATACATGACATTCCAGCATGTTATCAACATATTATAATATACATCATAAGCAGTTAACCATATACGAGTATTTCACACATAAGGAAATCAATTCAATACAACAAGCATGGAGGAATTCATGTACATCATCAAATTAGTTGAGAATCCAGTCTCAACGCTACTCTACAACACCATTTACTCAATACTTACTAATACATACATTTATATAAACACTTAGACTACACAACTCCAACGTACTTGACGTATGTTGATTTCAACATATAATATGACAGATCCTTATATCAAGGAGATGTCTAATACACAACAATCATGTTCTTACATTCAAAACATATGGCAGGCATAAATCATATTGATTTAGGCATTTCAACAAACACTTAGTCTACACACATTAGTCTACATAGCACATGTCGGCCAATATGTGCATTATGACGAATCTCTTCACCAAACAGATCATACATCCATAACTAGTATAAATACACGGCCAATACCCATGGCAATCATATTGGAAAAATATGTATGTATACAGTATTTTCTACAAATACCCAAAATACCCTAAATCTCATATTCTTCGTACGTATTCGAAATGAAAAACGGACAGCATTTTGTACATGTCAAATAGCATTCTTGTCAACAATCTACCATTAAACAGCATTGAAAGCTTTGAAAATCGGTAATCTAAGCATCTAAGATCCGTACCTTTCGCCGTAGAATTGTAACGAATCAAACAGGAAGTCTACGCAACGGTGATATGACGACCTAATTCACAAGATACATCAACTACTTCGCTGCTTGTATTGATAGAATCCCTAAAATAAGTTAAGGTTAGGGTTTTCTTACCTAGAACGAAGCCGGAGTTGCCTGAAAAGCGATACAGAAGGGTGGATTCGGCACATAGAGTAGCAGGGAAGAATCCCAGGAGAAATCACCAGCTTCTCCCTCACTTCTCTCTCTTTTCTCTCTTCTCTCTCCTAGGGTTTTTTCCAAATTCGTATGGGTTAGAAAGCTAAGGGTTTAAGCCCCTTTTATAAGCCTAAACATAACCAAAATAGACTCCAAGTCAAGGTATACTTGGGTTATAGCCAAATCAGGTCTTTTTCGATCCAAAAGAGCATTTCGAGAGGTCCCCTGGCCAAATGCGGTCAGACTTAAGCTCATAGATATTGGATCCAGCTCACACCAAGTTTTTAGTCCGGTAGAGTTCCCAGCTCGCACGTGGCGGACCAGTTTCAGTTCAGTGGTCATGGAGACTCAATCGAGGATTCCAAGTACACTGACATGGGTGAGAAATGTTCTCTGATCCGAGGGTATATTTGAGTCAGATTTCGATGGTCTGAATGCTTATACTTAACCGGTAAGCGAAACGTGCCAGATTTATTTAAATGACATTTAATTTTTAATGAATTTCACTCTTTCTCACACTCCTTACTCCAGGCTCAATGAAATAGCCTCAGAACATCGGTTGGGCTTGATTTTCGAAACGATTGTCAAGTCCAACAAGGCAGTCGTAATCGTCTAAGATTATCGCTATCGGACTTTCGACGCGCGGTCTAGATCCAATACAAAGTTTCAAAGGGTTCCTGAGAATAAATAGGTTTAGAGTTTGATCCTGGATTTCAGGGTAAGATAGCGTCAATAGTTCTACAGGTTTTGGGTCTTACAGATCGTATTTAAAGTGATCAGTGCTAATTAGCTAATCTAACATAGCGTTGGCTAATTCACGTTAAATTTTTAAAGAATTTCATTCTAAATGATTTCTTAGCTTTAGAATTGGGTTCTGAGAGGTTACCAAGGTGTTATGGTTGATCCATTGCCTAAGGACGTCTAATCCCAGGTTGGTAAAAAATTTGGGGTGTTATAGCTACGTTACCCAAAAATCTAGGATCCAACTATAAACCCAATTGCTCCTGGGAAGACTTTGAAACTTCATATCAGATCTAGACCGCACATCGAAAGTCTGATATCTATGAACTTAGACCATTATGATCGCCTAGTTGGACTTACCAATCACCTAGAAGATCAAGCCCAAACGATGTCCTGTGACCATTTCCTTGCGTCCGGAGTAAAGAGAGTGAGAAAAGGAAGATATTTAGAAGATTAATTATATTTTTATGAAATCTGGAACGTTTCACTTGTACGTTGTTTTTAAGCGTTCTGACCGTTAGAATTCAATTCAAATTCACCCTCGAATCAGGATAGGTGGCCCTTACATGTAAAAGTACTTGTGGCCTTGATCGAAGTTTGGTGACTGCTAAATTGAAACTGGTCCACCACGTGCGATCTGAAAGTCCGACTGGGATGAAAACTTAACTCCACCTAGATCCAATATTAGAGAGCTTAAGTCTGATCGCATTTAATAAAAGGACCTTCAAAAGTGCTCCGTTGAGACGGAATAGTCCGTATTTGGACATAATCTGAGTATACCATGACCCTGAGCCTATTTTTGGCAATTCTGGGCCTATATAAGGACCTTAAAACCCCTCTTTCTCTTCACATACGAATTTCTAACCCTAAGGAGAAAAAAGAGAAGGAAAGAGAGAGAAAGTGTGAGAGAGAGTTGGTGTTCGATCCAGGGCTTCTTCCCTGCCATTCCACGTACTCAACTATCACGTCTGCATCGTTTTTTCGGCAACTCCGGCTCTGTTCTTAGGTAAGAAAGCCTAACCCTAACCTGTTCTAGGGTTTCAATTGGTGCAAGTGGTGAAGTAACTAACCTAAATTATACTGTAGGTTGCCTATCAGTCGTTGACAAAGACTTAGAGTCTCTATTGAATTCGTTACGCTTCTACGACGTAAGGTGCAGATTTTAGATGCTTAGGTTATCTATTTTCAAAGCTTTCAATGCCGTTTAATGGTAGATTGTTGACAAGGATGCCGTTTGACATATAGAACATGCCGTCTGTTTTTCATTTCGAATACGTACGAAGAATATGAGATTTAGGGTATTTTAGGTATTTGTAGGAAATAATGTATACGTACGTATTTTACTGATATGATTGCCATGAGTATTTTTTGTGTACCTATGCTAGTTATGCATGTACGATCTGTTTGGCGAAGAGATTCGCGCTAATGCACACTTTTGGCCGACATATGCTATGTAGACTAATGTGTGTAGACTAAGTGTTTGTATAAATGTATGTATTAGTAAGTATTGAGTAAATGGTGTTGTAGATTAACGTTGAGATTGGATTCTCAACTAATTTGATGATGTACATGATTTCCTCCATGCTTGTTGTGTTTGAATTGATTACCTTATGTGTGAAATACTCGTATATGGTTAACTGCTTATGAAGTGTGTTATAACATGCTGATAACATGCTGGAATTACTTGTATTTCAATTCTGTCTCTCTCATATGATTATTGATTTAGATTAAAGTTTTTGGGGTTACACTTTAGTCCAGGCAGTCGATAATAGATTTGAGCTCGTGGTTGGCCTATATTCGCCACGCAAGATGTGTTTAAGGAACTCGAGTCGTGCGTTGTTTGTCGGCAGTGATTAGGCCACACGAAGTGCTTATGCACTTCATGTCGTACAACTCAACGGGCGTTCGTACTAGTCGAACTCATCAAGTAACCCGATTGACCATTGTATGTTCACCTTGTATTGGTCATAACTACTTAAACATAGGGTACTGAACTTACCAGTGATAACCCTAATAACCATGGTACCTTGATCTACTAAGACTCATGAGCCGGGTATGGTGGTATGGGACACCGTGGTCGAGCTGTAGGCCTACGTTGGGGCGACGAGCCTCCTCGTAGTGACCAGTGAGCACCTTAGACTCGTGAGCCGATTATGGTGGTATGAAACACTACACTTGAGTTGTCGGACGAGCCCTTTGTAGTGACCTCGAGTGTACTCTGAGTCTACGAGAGGCGACGACCCTTCCGTAGCAACAAGAGTACAAACTAGGCCTGTATTGATAAGGTGATGGGGGAGCGGTGCAACGAGTGCGTGCAACAGCCCTGACAGCCCTTGCAGCGACCTAGAACCATATCATCGTATGAGACTACTAGGAGTGACGACCCTAGACAGGATCCTTGTTGGGAATGATATAAGGAAAGTATCCTAGTTTTCCAATCCTGCTATATGAAAAGGACTAATAATAACTCGGTAATCATATTCATATCGCACTGCATGTGCCTGGAAGACGTGGAGCACTGAGGGAAGAAAGCATGCCACGGATATAAGATGGTGTCGCATGAGGGAGTATGTTGGTGAGGGCATGCATCATTATTGCATCTCATCCTTGCATTAATCACAGTATTTAGGAATGTTTGATTGCTTGCTTTACCATTATCGCGTGATTGATTTGATAACATGTTAATCTTTGCTCTATGATTCCACTGAGTTGATCACTCACTTCCACGTTACGGGACGGTGTTGTACACACCAACCGGTCCTTGTTTTAGTTGCAGATGATGGCGCTGCTTGTGAAGTAGAGCCGGACTTATATGATGATGAGGAGGATTTTTCCTATATGCAGGTTCTGATCGACGGGGTTATAAGGTTATTGATTTGACGCCATGACACTTGTCATTTTGCACTTTTGGAGCACTCATGTATATTCTTTTTGTTCATTTTTAGAGTATACATGTATATATTTAACCTGGTAACATGTTCACACTCTGGAGACTTACAACAGTTTATATATGTTATATATACTATCACAGTCTTCCGCTTGTATAATTTAATTGTCTCTGGAGTATGCTATGTTGTTTTGGCTTAATCTCACTCATGTTTAATACACTAACATAGACAACATTCAATCATAAGCATTCATATTGCATAAGTGATGTTTTGGAACTCAGGAGTGGAGTTTATGCTCGACCCCCAATTTTAAGGGACATTACAGTCGGAGTCTGTTAAGCGTGCGTATTCAGGGCTTATCTCTTATCTTCTAGGTCGAGGATGAGTCGGTTGATCTGTAGCTTTTTGGATGAAGATGAGGATGAGGATGAGAGCTCGGATCCACAAACCTTCTTCGAAAAAGGATGAGGACGAGAGCTCGGCTCGGTCAACCTTCGTTGGATGAGGACGAGGACGAGACCTCGACTCGGCCAACCTTTTTCGGATGAGGATGGGGATGAGGATGAGGATAAGGACGAGAGCTCGGCTCAGCCAACCTTCTTTGGATGAGGATGAGGACGAGGATGAGAACTCATCTTGCCTGGCCTAGGGTCGTTGTTTAGAGGTCCGTTCACTCCCGACATGATGTTCTCCTTCCGAGGCCCTATTAATTGGTTCAGATGGCTCAGGAATACCCTATTTGACCCTATTCAGATTTCTCCATAACAATTACCAACTTAAAATAATTTGTCAATTTAAATTAATAAATCAATTAACACTAAGGTTACAAGCCAATAGTGAGTCCAATCACATAGACTAGAAATGATGTGTTAATTCTATAATCGATACTGTACTTATGTGTACGTTTACAAGTTATGTGCTTAGCATACATTTTAATTCAAGCATTCGTATGATTTAACTAATCAAACATATAAGCATGAATTAAATATGTATGCAATTCACAATTGTAAATACAATAATATATAGTGGTTTAGTTTCCTTACTCCACTCTCAGTGGACGCACTCTGCTCGAGTGTACCGGTATTCACTATCGGAGATTTTAAATCAGTTTACATCTAACATATACATCCCTACACAAGGACCTAACTTGCACTCCCGCTAGAGAATCTCGCAAGAGACTTTATTTGGTTTTTTATTGACTAACCAATGACATCGGTCCTAGTCCAAGGACATATGTTTACTCCCGTCGAAACCTCCCACAGAGACGAATACATACACACATGTGTCTGGTGAATTCAGCTCTGCACAAGAGCATGGTCCTAGAATCTATTCGAGTTTGGGTTACAAACTCTTACTATCAATATTATACAAGAAAATAGAGTATGTGGACTCACTAATTGAGCTTATTTGACACGTTGTGCTTGAGTCTCTTATTTAAAGATCTTCCATGCTTGAATTTGCTCCTCAATTACTCACCAATCGTTGATGTTAATGATTGTCAATGGTTCCGTTCCAAGATCAACACCTTGCATGCGATGCTCCATTGAAGTGACCAAGGTTATGGGAGGGTGATAGAATCTCCTACAACTAATGAGGTAGTTAAAATCTGGGGAATTCACTTATAAGGGTCTTCGAGAGCATTTAGGCAAAAGATATGCTAATAAGATTGGGTATACACTCTATATAATAGTGGAGCTAAGATCATCTTTAAGGTGGAGGTTTGAATCCTCATTAAAGTGAAAATCTGAAGGAATATGACTTGAAACTCATGGGATTAGATGTGTGGGATGAGTGGTTTGAGTGGGAAAACACATAACCTTCTATTACACTAAAAACCCTCTAAATGCCCGGATATTGAATGCCCTATATATATGAACCAACTTTTAACAGTAAAAAATAGGCAAAAATTGACCAGTCTGATCGATTGATTTACACCTTCGATTGATCGAACTCCCCTTCGATCAATCGAAGGATGCATTGATCGATCGCTATAAATCCAACATTTATTGAATTTGTTGATGGTTGATTTGGGCCATGTTTGATCACTCGATGCCGATCGATCAAAATTGATTAGAGATCGAACTATTTCACCTATGAATCTGCTGTTTTGGGGTAGTTTGGTTTAACAGCAGCTCGGGACCTCTATAGCCTATTTAAGCATGTTTGAATGGGGCTTATAAGGTCATGAGATAATCAATCAAAGGTTTACCTTTTACATGATGATCATGTAGAGGTTTGGGTTATTGTGGGTCAAGGGTTATGGTCACCAAGGCACCCCATATACTTGTTCTTTACTCTTTGATGCTTCACATCCTATTATGTCTTCGGTCTTCAACTTGCAAGGGCTCAACCGACTTCCTGACACATGGACTCATGTGATTGATAAATAAGGTGCACAAATAAGTGCACTAACAAGAAACAACTTGGAAATTTTTAATCAAAATACTTAAAATGTTGGACTTGACAGACCAATGGTCAAAATGATAGGACCATAGGCCTCTCATGTTAGAATTATAGACGCATGGCATTTTTGTGAATTCAATCAAACATGAGACCGCACTTGTGAGCTAGGGCTTTTACTCGGATTTTATATGTGATTATGATGTGTGAGCATGCCAAAATCTAATGAAATCAATGTTTGATTTAACCATTAGTGTCTTGAGTTAGACTTATTAGAGATGGGACGTAAGATTTAGTTATCCTCACAACCACCAGTTGTGATCAACAATCGGGTAAAAGGGTAGGGGTTAGCCCTTCTGAATGGATTATTTTTTTTCCTTAGGTCAATTGACTTAAGGACTAATTTTTTAACAGTACTTTAGCTTGATATTTCTCAAAGGAATAGAGATTAATAGTGTAGACACCCTAATATTAGACAAATGGCTAACGTTTTGCTATTGACTTCACATGGAGCATGATCAGACCATCTAAACGGGTAAAAACATGCCAGGAAGATAATTGATGGGCCAAATTGGGCCAAGGGTAGCCGAATTTAGTCAGAACTTCCACCCCCCAACTAGTTTTAATCAAAGCTTACCACCTCACAGCCAGTTGCGGTCATTTGATGTGTTGGACCAATCACATCCTCACCGCCTAATAGTTTTGGTTTGGTTTTTTTGAACCTCACTCCCCAGTCAATAGTACTCGATTAGAGCCTTGGCAAAACTGAACCAAACTATATGTCATCACACAACATTCAATTTTGCCTATTTAAAGGCATCTCAACACTCGAAAAGAGAGGAAGGCGAGAAGCCAAAGCGTTTTCTTTAAGACAGAGCCAGAGAGAGGATACGAGGGAGAAATCTGAGAGCAAATCCCAAAGAAAGAAAGCCTTACAGGATCTTCTGTAGGATTCCTTTCTCTATCCACCTTCGAGCCTTTCTAAGCCACTCTCTGCCTTCTTGCATTTCTTCAATATAGAAGCATATAACCAACATTTAGCCAAGGGCTAACCCCTATTCCCATCTGCATATACCCGATGAATCCAAAGTGCTTGCACACGTGGCATCTTACTTTTCCTTTAATTTTCATTCACATACACTCTTATTAGTAGGCTCTGTCCTGACGCCGCTTTGAGTATGCTGTATAGTCACCCCTTTTAGGGATCTTCTATTCAAAAAAGGTGGTTTAACTGGACAATCGAAAGTTTAGTGTCTTTACTATGTTATAGTTTCTTTATTTGTTTACGTAGGTCTTATAAGCTAATATAATATCATTGATTTCTTTAGTTTGTTGGTGTAGACACCCCACCCAACCCGATAAGCTGAGTAAGTTGGATGGAAACACCAAACACTAATTTGAACCCTAAAACCTAGAATTAGCCCTAATATGAAATCTAAACCTAATCCAGACTCTAATCCAAATCCCAAACCTAGTCAAACCAATCAACTCACTAAGTTAACTTACGGAGTCAATCTGCTGAGTCAAATCTTCCAGTAAGCTCACCCAGTCTGCCTGCCTAGCTAACTCACCATGTTGAAACAAGCCCAAAACAACCCCTAAACCATGCCCATATGGTCAAGCCCATTTGAAGGTCACAAAGATACAATTGCTGGCACCAACCAAAACAAAGCCTCCACATGTTTGAGGGAGCTCACCTGCCAAAGTAGGAAGTATCATGTGGTATGGGTGGCACCTAGTGTGTTGTCTGTCATGTGGCATTTTTCTTACTTCAGTAGGGGCAGAATATGTGTGCTTCCCCTCCCTTAGAAACCTTTTAACATGTGACAACGTGAATTGACTCAAATGCCCCTCTCTAGCATTCCAATTTACAGCTCGAGCCATCCAATCCAACCATTGAGATTTTGCCATATGGAAATCTCAAATCCCAGTAATCCAATCCCTTGTTAACCCTAGGCTTTGCTAGAATTACTGCAAAACTGGGATGGTGACATAGGGATAAACGTGATAAGGTTGATCACCATCTTCCTCAAGGATAACTACTCCGAATCCATGGAGCTTCTCTGGACTCCTCATGGAGACTTCTCGAATCCATGAGGAAAAAAATGAAAATAGAAAATAATTCTATAAAATTCATTAGTTAAATGATGATTGAAATAAATGAGTTCACAACCCTTTAAATACAGATATTAAGCCATTGAAGAAGTTTCGGAATCAAACTACAACTAAAACTCCTAGAATTCGTAACTTACTACAAATAGTAAACTTACTATTTACAGACGTTCGTGATGTCTACTAGTGGGCATGGTTTTCAGCAAAAAATAGTAAGTATCCTATTTGGCCAAAGCACGATGTTCTCTTAATTATTCTAAGCACTTTTCATGTTGGGTGCAACTCCTAAAGCCCAACGGATGAAGAGTTATACTCGAACTAAAACTTACTATAAATAGTAAAAATGAAAATGAAATAGGAATTCGATCGTCAATCTGATGATATTTTGCAAATTCAGCATGCGCAACCCGACAGAGTGAGTTAAGTGGCTAAAGTAGCTTGTCTTACCACAAAATCATATATGGTACACTGAATAACTTATTCTGGATTACGAGATACGTCCGATTTAAGGTCCTGATGGTTCGGATCACTTCCGTTTATAATCGAGCGTCTTCTGATCCATCTTGGCTATGAAACTATCCGCGACCCGCTTTGCATCAGTCCCTTCCACTTCAAAAGAACTCGTCCTTGAGTTCTTACCTGCTTTGCTTCATGATACTCGGTCAGGTTCATGACATTGAAGTCTGTGAGATCGTCATGTCATCAGAAAGATCAACAACGTAAGCCTTGTCATTGATCTTTCGAATGATCGGTATGAAATAGCAGTGAAGACTGCTTTAGTTGAAGTCAGAATATACCAATATGTCCTATAGGGGGGGTGAATATGACCTTTTAAAATTTTTACGATTTATTTCAAAATCTTATTTTACTAATCCTATAGATATGCAATTATCAGGATTACTCAAAAGTAACTCTACTACCTTCTATGCCCGGTAGAGGATCCAATCACAAACTATTCAAGAAATAACAATGTATAGCCTAGTTTATGATGGATGTGACTGTGTACATGTGTGAGGTGTGATCTCAGATATACAAATATGAAGGCATTACAATAAATCACACACATAAGAGAATAGGAATCTCAAACACAGTCATTTTTATAGTGGTTCGACTACATGTCTACTCCACTCTTGGTAACCGCACTCAACTTTTGAGTGTATCGGATTTCACTAAGGAGGTTTCACAGCGGTTCGCCTCTAACTTAAGGTTTTAAATCAGGTTCACCTTCAACCTTTACAACCTACACTGAGGCTGACTGTTTATGCTCTCACGAGTAAAGGTCAACACATGGCACCCACTTTTAGGCACGCTGGCCAAGGATCTTCCATAAGACCCTAATGGAGGTTTTACGCAGTTTACCTCTAACCCGAGGTTTCACAGCGGTTCACCTCAAACCTAAGGTTTTGACTGGTTCACCTTCAACTAGATATTTATGCTCTCCACATTGTAAGGGTCCACATAATGCACCCACCACATACACTCCCGCCGGAGGCCTCCTTGAGGACTTCAAAGGGTGAGAAACACCTTAGACCTAATCCTACAAAGGAATGATCAAAGGGTCCTCTAGAATCTAGATACTTACAGATAAGTTGATGAGTCTCATTCAACATGATGATGAAGATCTCCTCCTTGTTAATGAAGAATCTTCTTCTCCCTTGATCGACAACAAAAATGATGTACCAATATATGGCGACGGGTTAGGTCAAGGTTATGATGAAATCCTACTCTCTAAATGTTTTCCTATTAGGAAGATAGAGCGATTCCAATCATTTATGCATTCAAGGCATCCTAGCTTAATGATTTTCCATTAAGGTAGTAGCTGGAGGATCCTTGAATGCGGAAGTTCATTTCCCAATCCACTCTATTTGAATATCAATGATGAGGGTGGATTGGAGGATGAACTCCCTTGAGAGAAAGGGCTTATGTTAAATGATCTAAGGTTTAAACACTCAAAAGCACTCTCTTCTTTCTCTATCAGCAACTAAAGCCAAACTCCCTTTATATAGGAAAAAGGTTCCAACGGATATAAAACGCTCACATTTATGACAGAGTTTGATATCATCGAGCGTATACTCTCGATTGTATCAATGGTCCACTCGATGACACAAACTCAATATCATATGCTTTTGGAAAACCTTCTGCCAGCTGGTCGAGGGGATCGAGACTCGTGTCGATGCCATCGGATTTCAAACTTTAATTTTATCAATGCGAGTGTCGATTCCTCGACATTTAAAAATGAGAGAGACTTGATGAAAAATTTTCAGGTCATCAGATATGATCGGGGGATACTCGATATCATCAGAATTTGAATACTAATGATATCGAAGGTCGTGTCGATGCATCGAAAAATTTAAAATTTTTATCAGTGACCTTATTAGACGGTTTATGTCCATTCTTGATGCAATCGATCCGGCCTTGATACCATTGATATTTGAATATCAATTTTATCAAGTGACCCCCAATTAGAATTGAAAACCACCTGAAAAATGTTGCTGAACAACTTCGTGCCTATGACCGATATCATCAAGAGACTACGATATGATCGAGATTTGAACTCCGATGGTATCGATGATGGCTTCGATATATCGAAGCATATATGTTATTCTTAAGAAAAAATAGGGGCGCTGGATCTGCCTGTCGATATTATCGAGTCTCCTTCAATCGACTTGAGATTCAATTATCGATAATATCGATACGTATATTGATATATCGGTAATTCTGTCCAGATGAATATGTGGTTGCTAAACGCTTTAAGTCCTCATTTGATTTTATCGATTAAGCTTCCGAGGACATCGACAGTGCAGGTCGATCATATCGAGAAATATATTGATACAAACGACAAAGAAAGAAAACTTAGAAATTTTCTGATTTTTAAAAAAGTTTTCTCACTAAAAACCCTATAATGTCTATCTTGTTTTTAAGGGTTTTATTCACCTAGTGTTTTGGGACATGAGATGTGGGGCTTAGATTTTTCAATGGCAAGCTTCCACACATCTGGTTGAGGCACACGCTTGAAATGATCTTCCTGTGAGGCTCTACAGTTCGATTGACTCAACACACACACTAATTGACAAACATGTAATTGTTATTGTCACATGCTCCTTTGTTTGTCAAATTTTGTGGTGCCAAAGCCTTTATCTCTGTCTTGTGTTTGTATGTTGATTTATATATGTTCAAGACACTACTTTGCAAGTGTTTTAAGTTAAGTACATTGATCAACTACAAGTCAAGTCAAGCCATATACTTTGTCAACATCTGTAAGCATATATGTTTAAAGCTACTTCGATAAAGATTACAAGACTAAAGTACACTTCAAGTCTCAAGTGCAACTCATGATGAAGTTTGAGTTCAAGATTTTGAATATCTCAAGACTAAGCTATATCAAGTACGAGAGCTCAAGCTTGATAAGGTTCAAAGGTCTACCTTCACTGAATGAATGAAGTTCAATGTTCATATTTCATGTTCCAGGTATAATAGACCTTAGATTGACCTTAGGGTAGGTCATTTTGAATACATAATTCAAACTATATGTTTATACATGATTTTAGTCTATTCTAAGACTAGTCCTGGATCTTGTTCGACTAGTCCTAACATTACCTCGACCAGTCCTAAAAATTTCAAGACCAGTCATAAGTTGTTGTAAAATTTCAGAAATTTCTGGTTAAGCTACAACCAGTCTTGGATACTATTTGACCGGTCGTGTGAACAGTGTCGACCTGACCTACGACCAGTCCTGTATCTACGATTCAAACTCCAGCGATGTATTTGGGGTTCCTTCGACTGGTCGTGAGGGTCCTACGACCAGTCATAGAGGGCCTACGACCAGTCCTAGACAACCTACAACCAGTCGAAGAACAGTTTTATCCGATTGCGCCCAAATATTCAAAAATCTGTTCTGCTACGACCAGTCAAAGTGTCCTCAAGACCAATCGTAAACGAGGTTTCTGCTACTATAAATTGAGCACAAATTTTAGAGTTTCATATAGAAATTCAAGTAAAATCAAGGATCCACTCTGAGATAAGTTTATGTTCATTTTAAGCTATTTTGTGCATAATTAATATTCCTTTTGTTAGCTTATTGTTATTTGATTTTGATCTACATTCCAATCTGATTTGAAAAGGAGAAAATTCTGTAATTCCTTCTTCTTTGAATCAAAATCAAATACAGCTAGCCCATTTGGTTTAACTTAAAATCAATTAGAACTTAGAACCATTTTAAAGTGAGTAGACTTTGAACTTTTACATTTAATCATTTACTCTGATTGGTTCTTCTAGGCTACTACGAAAGGAGATATTCAGGTATTTTACATTTATTATAATTTACATTTGTTTTTGGTTTGTTTTGAGATTGAGCCAGAAAAATCTCAGTGTGTAGTTATCTGAGGAGAACCAGAAAACTAAGACAGAGGGGTTTTTGAATTATGTAAGCCCAAGTCAAAAAGACATAATTGTGAAGGTTTTAGGTGAACCTGTGAATCCTATTTTAATAGTGAACGCTGATATCCCCTGTGTGAGGATATTAGGAGTGGAGTAGCAATGTATGTGGCGATTTTATAACAGTTGGTGTACACACAGGTGAACCACTATAACTTTTTGTGTTTTGTGGATGTGTAATTTATTCTTTCTATCTTTTATCATTCAAAATTGTGGAATGTATGTGTGGATGTGAATGTTGTAATCTTTTCATTTCAAGCACAGTGGGAAATGTTATAATAATTTAGATTTAAATTTCTGCAATTTATTTAAATTCCTTGCTATTTATTTATTCCTCTTTGGTTTGAGTTTTTGATACAAAGGACGTTCTAGAAATAAGGTTGTCCTTCCATAAACCCTTAGTTTTAAGGTTGTCCTTAGAACTGAATTCGTATCAACCTCTCAATACTAGTTTATTGAGGTTGCTTTTATTTCAACTTTAAGAATTGAATTATTTCTATTTGGCTATCTCTTGGTTTTATTCTGCTGTAATACTTTTAATTTGACATAGTCCTATTCACCCCCCTCTAGGACATATAGCTAGGCCATTTCAAGTGGTATCAGAGCCTAATAGCTCACTCTTATTGCTTTTTATTTAGATTTAATTCCTGAGCTAATGATCTAAGCTATATAAAGATGTTAAATTTTGATAGCCTATCAGTCACTAGGCCTCCACCCTTTGATGACTCCAACTATGCCTATTGGAAAGCCAGGATGAGGATCTTCCTCAAATCAATGGATGAGAGTATGTGGCAAGCCACAGTGACTGAATGGAATCCTCCTACCACTGAAGTAACTGCAATCGATGGTTCAAAATCAATGAGAGTAACTCCTTATTTCTTTTGGACCACCCTTCCGAAAAATGAGAGTAGTGCCAATGCAAAAGTAATAAATGTAATCACTTGTGTACTATCACCAGATGAGTTTAAAAGAATCATATCCTGTGATACTATAAAGCAAGCCTAGGATATATTAGAAATGACACACGAGGTACTACAATTGTCAAAAAAATCTAAAGTCCAACTCCTCAGAACCAAATTTGAAGAAATTCATATGGAGGAAAATGAAATGTTTATGGACTTTTACACAAGATTAAATGACATTGTAAACTCGATGTGGGGTCTTGGCGATAAAATCCCAGAAAGTAAAGTGTGTGCAAAGATACTACGCTCTCTTCCTGAAAGGTTTAACTCTAAAGTAACCGTGATTCAGGAACTTCGTGATACGGATAATATGAGGGTAGAAGAACTAGTTGGTTCTTTACAAACTTATGAGTTAAAATTTAAAGCTCCTAAAGGTAAATCTATCACTCTAAAATCTTCTAAATGTATTTCTGAAGAAAATTCTGATTCTGAAGATGATATGACTCTTTTAGCTAAGAAGTTTTATAAAATTTTCAAAAGCAAGAAAGGGGTAAATTTTCAAAAATCAAATGATAGGAAAAGATCTAAACCTAAATCTAAAACTTAGAAGTCTTTGTAAGGTAGTCAATGTTACAATTGCCAAGAATATGGGCATTTAGCAAACAAATGTCCTAAAAAGGACAAACCCAAAAAGAATGGTATGTTGGCTACTTGGGATGAATCATCTGATTCTGAAGCCTCTTCTGAATCAGAAGATTCTGAAATCGAGTCGGTCAATGAAGTAAAAGCCCTTATGACTCTAGCCAAGTTCACTTTTTCAGATTATGATGATTCAACTAGTGAGGAAAATCTGAATAGTGAATGTGAGAATGAAGATGATCTTCAAGATGCTTATAATGCCTTATACAAGGAAAGTTGTAAAATTGTTGTCAAACTTAAACTTTAAAAAGAAAAGTTTTCTAAGCTCAAAGAATGTTTTGAATCACTTGTTTTAGAAAAATTCCAAATTTCAGATTGTTTTGAAAAATCAAAATGCGATTTAGAATTCAAAACCTCCCTGATTGAAAATCTGAAATCTGAAAATGAGAAACTTAAAAATGAAGTATCTTCTCTTCTGAGTTTAAAAGACACATGGAGATATGCCCAAGGTGATCCAAAGTTAGAGAAACTATTATTCGGATCAAGAAAATGTGGTGACAGATCTAGGTTAGGTTATGATAAGAATATACCTCCTAAATAGGAGAATACTCCTCCTAAGTTTGTGAAAGGAGAGTCCTCAAACTCAAAAGAAAAAAGTACTTATCAAAGTTTTTCTAAAAATTCAAAATCTTTTCAAAAACCTAAAAGCAGCTATGTCAACTTCAAAAATTAGAATCGAAACCCACTAGATGAAAAGATAGTTGATCTACTCAAGGAGCTATTAAAATCTAACTCTATAGGTCATTCTTACAACAACAGACATAAGAAGACCAACTATACTCTTAAACTCAAAATAGTTCTAAAATGGGTTCCTCAGGTTACTTGCTTGGTTGCCCACACTACTTTCAAAGCAACAAGTCATTCAAAGTGGTACCTAGATAGTGGATGTTCCAGACATATGACAGGTGACAAGGCTTTATTCACCAATCTTAAAGATATGACTGATGGATCAGTCACATTTAGTGATGGTAGCAATTGCAAGATTATTGGCCAAGGTATGGTCCAACTCTATAACTTTCCTTTATTGAAGAATGTTTTATATGTTGAGGGACTAAAACACAACCTATTGAGCATATCTCAAATATGCGATAACAACCATAGTGTGAAATTTTCTAATCAAGGTTGTGAAATTATAAACAAAAAGGATTCTATAAAATTAACTGGTCGCAGAACTTCTGAAAACTGTTATATTATAAGTGATGGTGGGTACATTTTCAGAGGATATGGGTGCATATTAGATTAATCAAAGTAGTTATAGAAGTAGAAAGGAGAATCATTAAAATCACATGCATTCCATATGTCAGAAACTCCATTAAACCAGGGGATCATAGGCAGTTAAAATGAGAATTATATTCAGTTATGTTCAATAAGAATCTAAAAATAACACTGCCTAAGGTTGGCAGATATTCAACATTAAAAAAAAAACTGTCAAGCCCATTCATGGGCAACCACAATCAAACATCAGTTTTTAGCCCAGTCATGGGCAACCAGAGATAACTAGCAGTAGCAAGCCCTTACGGGGTATTGCACTAAAAAAAACTGTCAGAGGACTATCACATTCGCTCATGAGAGCGTAGAGCACCAAAAAGATACTTATGCTCATACGCTGAAATATGTGTGGGCGAATCTGACAGTGTTCATATACCCGCATTACAGCGGAGGAGCAGAGGTTGATGGCACCGTATCATCTTGACGACAGGTGATTATCTCGGCCAACTGTTATATTGTCTGCTACACTCCCTGGACCAACCGATCTAAGACAGTAAGCCTCTCATGCACCGAGTGGACATCCCTCTGAATTGTACCAATTTGATCTTGGTAGAACTTGAAATGTTTAGCATGACCAGGAGTTGACGTCGATGGTGCTTGATGCGGTCCAGAAGCTTCTTCCCCAACCATCTTAGCCCCTTCCATGGAGCATCACTAGCCCCACCTTTCCTCTTTGCTTGAATGTCTTCTTCAGTTGGATCCTCAGGGTATTTATGAAACCTCAAATCCATCCTTCGAATGTTACTTTTATTGAAGGTTTGGAGAGGAAGTACAAGATCACTTATAATTGGGAATGCTATGGCATTGCAAATTGTATTTATGATCTAGGGATATGGTAGGAGAATATCCCTAGCCCTATGAAAAGCATACACCAACTGATACACGATGAGGGTAGGCAGACAAATCTTAATCCCAACAGCGATCGAATAGATTATCATTGTCATGAAGCCTGGGTGATCTGCCCTGTTGGAGCCCCTTGAGTAAATGTTCGAAGCAAGAAAACCATGCAATACCCGATAACGTGGTTCCATGAATCTGACTTTTAGGGCCTTCCCTTGGTACCATTGCATGTCACAGTCATGATAGAGAAATTTGGTGACATTGGACCGAATCTCAAGATCTTTCATGTCCATGTCTAGGAGTCCTTTAAGGGATAAGGTAAGATTGAATATCCCTGCGACAGACTCTGGGGTGATCAGCACATCATCACCATTGACGGATATAGGGATGGATTGTGGATCAGAGACGGGTGAATGACAAGCGGCAAAGAAATGATAAGTCCGTTCGAGTTGATATGGTCCCCCAAAGTCAAGAACTGGTAACTAATCTATGGCATCTAATAGTGGTTCCAGATTATATGGAACCAAACAACTTCGATCGACTTTTCTTTCGAGAATAACCTTCCTTCAGGCTAGGACCCATGCTGTCTTATGCATTTCCTAGTGGGGGTCCCTCATTCAGGGGCTCGTGCGCTTCCTTTTGAAGCAACCACTTTTTTCGGGTGGATTTTGATGACTCACCCGGTCCTGATACTTTTTCCTTGTCTTTTCCCATGAGGATAAAAGAAATTGAAGGATTATGGGAAAAGGACACAGCTCAATAGAAAAGGAAATACCCAAAACAAAATGAATCTTGATTGATTAGAAGGGTATTACTGTATTTTGAACCTTCTGGGGCTGTCTTGCAATGTTCCGAGCCGTCCAGTTGAGAGGAGCAAGCAGGAGAAAAAATTTAAAAATCCTGGAATAAAATCCCCTTTTTGTGTTCCATCTTTTTATATCGGGCGGCATCTATCGATATCATCGATCCTTGTTTTGATTATATCGATGAACCCCGATCGATTTCATAGATCCTCTTTCCGATATCAATCTTCATCACATGGCTTTTCACATTCTAAAGAGTCGTCGATTATATCGACCCTTGATCGATTAATTGAGAATGACATTTCGATAGTCGTATCCAAGGTGAATGATTTTATATTTTTAGCATTCAGATGACCCTACAAGTATACTTTTGGAATTTCTATGAATCAAATATACTTAGCAAAATTATGTACAATTACTGTACACAACAAAAGTATAAACATTTGAATGTTTATATACATAAGATAGAGGTGAATGACCTCAGATATATCATTTGAAGCTCAGTAAAATTTGCATCATTTTAACAAATATCCAGATCAGGATGCATGATCGAGACTAGTTCTTTCTTACCCATTTCATGGCAGAGTTTCTTTCTGTGCTGAATTTAGCTTTAGTGTTCAGTTTATCCACTTGATTAAATAACTCTATCATTTTGTTAGTTACTTTGGGTGGTGATGAAGGTGCATTTCTTTTATCCATATTCCTAAGTGGACTCTTGAAATTCTGCATTTCTCTGGTTGGTTTGACTTTATCAATATGATTTTGACCAGAGTTATGTTGAGTTCTCTTAGGTGTCATGCATTCAAACTCGTAATGACCTAAATCACCACACAGATGACACACTGGGGTAGTTTTAGTTTTACTTCCTGAAGCAACAGATCTTTTAGTTATTGATGTTGTATTTCTAGATTTTGATTTAAATTTATCATACCCTAGGCCACTTTTGTCTTTTCCAGGTCTTCCCATCCCTAACAACTTTTCTAGTTTTTCACCACTCTGAGAAAATTTGTAATTTATTTTAGTAAATTTTCTAAATTTTTCTAATTCATAATGGAGTGTGTGATTTTTATTTTTGAGTCGCTCATTTTCATCTTTTAATAATTCAACTTGTTTAGTGAGCTTTGATGATTCCGTTTTTAAGGATAGATTGACTCTTTCCAACTTATCATTGCCTAAGTAATATTGCTGCAAATCATTGATTAAATGTGCATTAATTTCTAAGGTTTATCCAAGTCTTTTTGCAGCACTTCCTTCTTGTTTTCAGACATTCCAAGCCTTTTAAGTATGTGAATGTTATCAATATAGAGTTGATTATAAGCATCTTGTAGTTTATCCTTTTCTATTTCTTCTTCTTCTCCAGTTTCTTCATTATCAGACGAAAATGATTCAGTGGCTTTCTATTCTTCAGATTCCATAGGAATGATTGGAGTGGTGGAGACCATAAGGATTTTCAATGATTTTTTATCTCCATGACTCTCTAAGTCACTATTTTCTGAGTTTGACTCTTCCGTATCATCCCACGTGGCGGCCAATGCCTTGCCCTTAGTTTTTCTGTTGGGGCAATCAGTAGACAAGTGTCCATACTCATGACAAGCATAGCATTGTGGTTCTTTGGTCCTTTTACCAGATTTTCCTGTAGAAGGTTTGTAGTTCACCTTTCTTTCTCTGGAGGGACAACCACGATTCTTCTGAATGAATCTTCCGAATCTCTGTGCCAGCAAGGCCACTTCCTCATCTGCATCTTCTTTTTCACTTCCACTATCCTCATGTTTTGTTTTCTTTAAAGTTTTTGCGACAGTTGTTTTGGATTTTTGTGTTTGTTTGAAGTGTAGTTCGAAAGTTTGTAGGGAACCTACTAGTTCTTCTACTTTCATCTCATCAATATTCCTACATTCCTCAATTGTTGTTACCTTAGGATTAAATCATTCCGGTAGGGATCTTAAAATTTTCCTACATATCTTTGGTACCAAAACTTTTTCTCCCAATACACCCATGGAGTTGCAAATTATATTCAACTTTGTGAAAAACTCCATAAACGTCTCATGCTCTTCCATTCTGAGACTTTCGAACTGTGATGTTAAGAGTTGGAGTTTGGACCTCTTTACAGTGCTTGTGCCTTCATGGATTATTTTCAATAAATCCCATGCTTCCTTAGATGTCCTACACATACTTATTTGATTGAATATATCCTGGGACACGACACAGTAAATGGCGTTCATAGCTTTTGCTTCAGCACTTTGTTTTTCTTTGTCGAACGTCGTCCACTTCTCTTTGGATTTGGGTTTTGTGATGGTTGTGCCACTCTCAAGTATGATTTGTTCAGATGGTGGCACATATCCACTTTCAACTATATCCCAGACGTTATGATTTAAAGATCTCAGAAAGTAGTGCATTCTAGCCTTCTAGTATGCATAATTTGTACCATCAAATACTGGAGGCCTAGTGACTGATGAGCTCTCTCCTTTGGCCATATTCCAACTTCAGTCAAGATCACTCTCAAGGTGGTGAAGACCTTAAAGAGAGACCCTCTCTGATACCAATTGAAATAGCGGTGAAGACCGCTTTAGTTGAAGTCGGAATATGCCAATATGTCCTAAAGGGGGGTGAATAGGACTTTTTAAAATTTTTATGATTTATTTCAAAATCTTATTTTACTAATCCTATAGATATGTAATTATCAGGATTACTTAAAATTAACTCTACTCGCTTTCAAGCCCGGTAGAGGATCCAATCACAAACTATCTAAGAAATAACAATGTATAGCCTAGTTTATGATGGATATGACTGTGTATGTGTGTGAGGTGTGATCTCAGATATACAGATATGAAGGCATTGCAATAAATCATCAGATATGAAGGCATTGCAATAAATCACACACATAAGAGAATAAAAATTACAAACACAATCATTTTTATAGTGGTTTGACTACTTATCTACTCCACTCCCGGTAACCGCACTCAACCTTTGAGTGTACTGGATTTTATTAAGGATGTTTCATAACGGTTCACCTCTAACCTAAGGTTTTAAATCAGGTTCACCTTCAACCTTTACAACCTATACTGAGGTTGACTGTTTATGCTCTCACGAGCAAGGGTCAACACATCGCACCCACTTTTAGGTACACTGGCTAAGGATCTTCTATAAGACCCTAACAGAGGTTTTACGTGGTTTACCTCTAACCCGAGGTTTCACAGCGGTTCACCTCAAACCTAAGGTTTTGACTGGTTCACCTTCAACTAGATATTTATGCTCTCCACAAAGCAAGGGTCCACATAACGCACCCACCACATACACTCCCGCCGGAGGCCTCCTTGAGGACTTCACAGCGTGAGAAATACCTTAGACCCAATCCTACAAAGGAATGATCAAAGGGTCCTCTAGACTCTAGATACTTACAGATAAGTTGATGAGTCCCATTCAGCACGATGACGAAGATATCCTCCTTATTAATAGAGGCGCTGGATTTACCCGTTGATATTATCGAGTCTCCTTCGATCAACTCGAGATTCAATTATCGATGATATCGATATTATATCGATATATCGGTAATTCCGTCCAGATGAATATGTAGTTACGGATGCTTTAAGTCCTCATTTGATTTATCGATTGAGCTTCCGAGGACATCTACAGCGCAAGTCGATCATATCGAGACATGTATCGATACAATCGACAGAGCAAGAAAACTTAGAGATTTTTTTATTTTTGAAAAAGTTTCTCACTAAAAACCCTATAATGTCTAACTTATTTTTAAGGGTTTTATTCACCTGGTGTTTTGGGACATGGGATGTGAGGCTTAGATTTTCTTATGGCGAGCTTCCACACATCCGGTTGAAGCAGATGCTTGAATTGATCTTCCTGTGAGGCTATACAGTACGACTGACTCAACACACACTAATTGACAAACAAGGGCACTAGCAAGAGCACTTTCACGGTACTGGTTCAATATTCTTATTCTTCAATTTTTTATACATCTCGATCAAAAATCTCTCTTTGCATAGATGGACCATAAGGTAGTCGCCCACCTCAAACACCTTTTGTTGCCGATGGTTGTCAGCTTACTCCTTATACTTCTCGTTTGAGGCATGTAGATTGGTTTGCATCTCCATATGAATGCCCATGATCCTATCTGCCATATGTTCTGCTGCAATGCGCATGCTTTGGAACTTCGGTAGAGGGACTAAGTCAAGTGTGTGGTGAGACACTCGACCATAAATAATCTGGAATAGGACTTCCCTATCGAGCGGTTCACCATGTTGTTGAATGCGAACTCTTCTTGAGACAATGCCAAATCCCACTGCTTCAGTTTTTCACTTGAAATACACGAAGGAGGTTTCCTAATGTGCGATCACAACTTTAATCTACCCATCAGTTTGTGAGTGGTTGGCACTTCTGAACTGAAGTTGTGTATCGAATCGAGTCCACAAAGTCTGCCAAAAGTGACTAATGAACTTCGAGCACGGTTAGAAGTAATGGTCTTGGGAATCCCATATAGCCATACATCATCTTTAAAGAATAGATTCACCACATGTATTGCATCGAGGGTCTTCTTGCATGGGATAAAGTGAACCATCTTGGAGAAACGATCTACTACCACGAACACCGAACCCATGCCGTGTTGTATTCATGGAAAAACTAGGCATGAAGTCCATAGATAAATCCTCCTAAGGGCCATCAGTCATAGGTAATGGGGTGTAGAGGCCTGTATTTTGAGATTGTCCCTTGGAAGTCTGGCAAACATGACAACATTCTACTACTTTTTCTACATCACGTACCAATTACGGCTAGTAATACTGCTCTTCCACAAGAGCTCGCATCTTATCTCACCCAAAGTGTCCACCTCCTTGTAACTCCTAAATAATCTGCTCCCTTAGATAACTTTGGGGGATGCATAATCGATTCCCTTTGAAGAGGAAACCATCCTGTATATGTAGGTCATTGGGTTAACCTTCTTAGCACTTCATCGAAGAATCCTTAAAGTCTTTGTCCTTGACATACAGCTCCTTGAGACAGTCAAAACTGACCACCTCATTGCTCATTGTAATAAGTAGTGATGCACAACGGCTAAGTGCATCAGCCACCTTTTTTTGCTGTCCTGACTTGTGCTTTAGAACGAATGTGAATTCCTATAAAAACATAACCCATCTAGCGTGCACACGATTCACGTTAGGCCACTGACTATTAATAGGCTTTAATGCTTAATGGTTAGTATATAGAACAAACTCTCTTTGATCAGGTAATGTCGCCAATGTCACAGCGCTTGAACAACTGCGTATAATTTAAGCTCATACGTCGACCACTTCTTTTAGGCTTCACTGAGCATCTAATTATAGAAGGCTACAGGCCTTCCTTCAATGATAATACTCCAATTCTGACACATGAAGCGTTACTCTCAATCTCAAATAGCTTGTTAAAATTAGGAAGAGTCAAGACTAGTGTCATGGACAACCAATGCTTGATCTCATGAAAGCTCTTGTCAGCCTCATCGGTCTACTGAAACGGTCCTTTTTTCATACAATCTGTAATAGGTGAGACTATTGCGCTAAAATTCCATACGAATCGATGATAGAAGGTCGCCAACACGTGGAAACTCACTTTATGAATGTTTGTCAGGATCAGCCATTCCCTAATGGCTCGCACCTTTTCATTATCCACATGGATGCTTGTGGATGTGACAACAAATCCTAATAATAACAAGTTATCCTTTAAAAAGGTACACTTCTTCAAGTTGAGGTACAACTTATTAACTTGTAGGACCTGTAACACCTGCCTGAGATGTTTCCTGTGCTTTATCTCATCCTCGCTATATATCAGGATGTCATCAAAATATACTATCATAAATCGGCCAGTGAATGATTTTAGTACTTGATTTATCAAACACATAAAGGTATTTGGTGCGTTCGATAGACCGAAGGGCATGAACAACCACTTATACAAACTTTCCTTAGTCTTGAATGTCATTTTCTACTCATCATCAGGTTAGATACGAATTTGATGGTACTCGCCTCTCAGATCTAGTTTAAAGAACACCTTGGCCCCTTCTAGCATATCGAGCATTTCTTCCAATCGTGGTATTGGGCACCGATATTTGATGGTAATTTTATTGATTGCTCAGCTGTCGACACACATGCGCCAGCTCCCATCATTTTTTTTTGTTAATAATGCTGGTACGACACATGGGCTCATGCTCTCTCTCAAACGACCCTTACGGATCAATTCCTCCACCTGGCCGTGAAGTATCTCACTCTCCTTCGAACTCATCCGATAATGAATGCGGTTAGGTAGGCTAGCCCTAGGGATAAGGTCTATATGATGTTGGATGTCCCTCATGGGAAGTAATCCATCGGGTAAATCTTTAGGCTAGACTTTTTTGAATTCATTTAGTAATAGCCTTAAACTTGGAGGAATATTTGAGGGCTCCAATTCCTCGCCCGTCACCACTACAGCCTATACCTCACCGGTTTCCTTGGATTCCTCCATGAAATCCTGAATAGTCAGGAGGGAACTCCCATTCACTTTATAAGCTTTAAGGTGGTTTTCTGGTGCCATAGGGGAGAGGATGATTTTTCGATAATCATTGACGAAGACATAAACATTGTCTCATCCTCGGTGGGTCACGTCATGGTCCGACTACCATGGTCAACTTAGTAACATATGACATGTTTTCATGTTGACCACGTCACAAAGTATTTGATCCTTATAAGTTTTATCAATTAAAAATGAGATAGTGCATTATTCAATTGCTTAGTCTTGTTCACCTTTTTATCCAGCTAATTGAGTATAGGGAAAGATGCTTTGTTATTGGTAGCTATAACTTGTCCACTATCACTCTTGAGATGATGTTTTCACTACTACCATAGTTTATGATTACATCATAGACCTTGCCATTGATGGTCCACCACGTACAGAATATCTTGTGTCATTGTGGATGTAATTCCTTCTGTGGGGTGTATAGTAATTGCCTGACAACTAGAGATTCACCACGATCCTCACCGCCTATTCATCACCATCTGCTCCTTCCTCAGTGGCTTGTTCAAGTTCATTAAAGCCAAGGTCTTCTTCTGTGGTCTCACCTTCAGTGCCCCCTTTATTTATGATCAAGTGTGTTGTGGGACGTTGAAGGTAGGTGTTTGATAAGAGGTCCGGTTGGCCACAGGGTAACAATTGTTTGACCTTGGTCGAGCGTAAGTATTTGAAATCCTACTTGGGCCCGCTATTGTGGGTGCTACATGTTGAGGCCTAGATGAGTTGCTCCCCATATCACGGTTTGTGGTTGTAGGGGGTTGAGAACGTTCTTCTAATAATTTTTTTCCCCATGTCAGCATTGGATCCTATGGGGGACCTGTCATGGGGGGTCGAGTTGAAGGATAAGGCCAAGCAGGAACTCTTGCAAGTTGTGTTACTGCCCTAACTGCCAATTGAACCGCTTCATACATGGTCTCAACTAGGTGCATTTGAACTTGGTCCTGAATAGTCGATCGTAACCCACCTATAAATCCTGCTACCTTCTGTGATTTAGTTTCTTATAGATCGTTTCGCATTGCTAACCATTGGAATTCTTCAGTGTAGTTGGTGACAGTTCGATTCCCCTGTCAGCATTTTTGGTATTACTGGAACAATACCTGCTCGTAATCACTATGAAGGAATCGTGATTGAAGAAGGCATCTCATCCATGGCCATGATGAGATAGGCACCTTATTTTGTTGGGCATGTGAGAGTTGCAATTGCTCCCATCATGCAGAAGCACCATATTTTAATTTAAACGCTATTAATTTCACCTTTTTATGCTCTGACCCATCCATATAATCAAAATATCATTCTACTTCGGTTAGCCAGTCAAGGAAATCTTCTATGCGTAATAAACAAAACTAGAAAATTCTGAAATTGTGGTAAAGACCACTTTAGTAGAAGTAGGAATATTCTAATATGTTATCAAAAATTGCGGTAAAGACCACTTTAATAGAAGTAGGAAAATTCTGAAATTGTGTTGACCCTTGCTCATGGTGGTGAATAGGACTTTTATAAAATTTTATGGTTTATTTAAAATCTTATCAAACTTGTCCTGAGTAGATATGCATGAATCAGGATTTCTTCAAGATAACTCTAACGACTTCCAAGCCAATTAAAGGATCCAATCAGAAAACTGATTTAATGATAAACATGATGCAATTCAGAGTTTATGATGGATGTAACTGTGTGAGAGGTGTAATCAAATATGAAAGTATTTAAAGAAATCACACAAGCAATCAAAGACATATCAATCACAAACACAGTCATTTTTATAGTGGTTCGACTACTTGTCTACTCCACTCCTGGAATACGCACTTAACCCTTGAGTGTGCTGGATTTCATTAAGAAGGTTTCACACGGTTCACCTTAAACTCGAGGTTTTAAATCAGGTTCACCTTTAACCAGTACAACCTACACCTAGGCTGACAGTTTATGCTCCCATGAGTAAGGGTCAACACATAACACCCGATTTTATTCACACTGGCCAAGGATCCACACAAGGAACCTCTATCGTTTATGCTCTCATGAGTAAGGGTCAACACAAGGCACCTATTTTTAGGCACACTGGCCAAGGATCTTTTACAAGACCTTAACTGTTTATGCTCTCCATAGAGCAAGGTTCAACACAATGCACCCACCACGTACACTCCCGCCGGAGGCCTCCTAGAGGACTTGTAAGGGGTGAGAAACACCTTAGACCCAATCCTATAATGGAATGATCAGAAGGGTCCTCTAGACTCTAATAACTTATAGATAAGCGGATGAGTCCCTTTTAGCTCGTTGTCGAAGATCTCCTCCTTTGTTGATGAAGAGTCTTCTATTTCCTTGAACCGCAACTAAGAAAATGTACCAATGCATGGCGATGGGTTAGGTTAAGGTTATAATGGAATCCTACTCTATTGAAAGTTTTCCTATAAGGGAAATAAAGTGATTCCAATCATTTATGCATTCAAGGCATCCTAGCTTAATGATTTTTCATTAAGGTGGTACCTGGAGGATCCTTGAATGTAGAAGTTCATTCTCCAATCCACTCTATTCAATGTCAATGAAGAGGGTGGATTGGAGGATGAACTTCCATGAGAGAAAGAGCTTTGGGTATATGATCTAAGGTTAAACACTCAAAAGCACTCTCTTCTTTTCAACCAGTAACTAAAGACAAGTTCTCTATATATAATCAAAAAGTTCTAACGAATATAAAACGGTCACATTTATGACAGAGTTCGATATCATCGAGCGTATACTCTCGATTGTATTGATTGGTCGCTCGATGACATAAACTTAAATGTCATACACTTTTGAAACCTTTTGCCAGCTGATCGAGAAAATCGAAACCTGCGTCGATGTCATCGAATTTCGAACTCCGATTTCATCGACATGAGAATCAATTCCTCGACATTTAAAAATGAGAGACATATTGCCTTTGAAATATTTCAGGTCAAGGATATGATCGAGGTACACTCGATATCATCAGAATTTGAACGTCGATGATATCGATAGTAGTGTCGATGTATCGATAAATTCAAAGAATTTTCTAGTTAAGCTTGCTGGACAATTTATGTCCATTCTCGATGCAATCGACCTAACCTCGATATCATCAAAATTTGAATATCGATTCTATCGAGTGACCCTCGATTTAAGATAAAAAACCACATGAAAATACGCTGGTAAACTGAGTGTCCAAGACCGATATCATCGAAGGCCTTCCGATATCATTGGTTTTTGAATTCTGAGGATATCGAAGAGTACTTCGATATATCAAAGGTCTTTATGATTTTCTTTAAAAAAATAGGGATACAAACTCTCTGTTGTCGATCTTATCGAGTCAACTTCGATAAACTCGAGTTTCAAATTTCGATGATATCGATATATCTATTGATACATCGATAATTCAGTCCAGAAGTATATGTGGTTGTTGGACAACTTATGTCCTCATTCGATAGTATTGAGTGAGCATCGAGGACATCAACAGCGCATCTCGATTATATCGATCAGTCTATCGATAAATCGACAGAGGAAGAAAACTTAGAGATTTTGAAAAAGTTTTCTAAACCAAAAACCCTATGATATTCTAATCAATTTTAAGGGTTTTAAGTACTTGGTGTTTTGGGACATGGGATGTGAGGCTTAGATTTACCTGTGGCGAGTTCGAGCACACATTTGGTTTAGGCAGACGGTTGATTGATCTTCCCATGGAGCTTCTCTGTCTAGTTAACTCAACACTCACGCTAATTGACAAACTAGGATACTTTTAAATTCTTCCTTACCTCCATAGTTTCTTTCAGTATGATCTAGATGATCACCTCCATGGATTAGTTGTCGGGAAAAGCCTTTATTAAGGTCCTTGTTGCTAGAGCTCGAATCATTTAGTGTAGCCTTGCGATTTACCAGTGATAGTACTCTACAAAAATCAGGGTTATGTTGTACATCAACCACAAGCGGTGGAGCATTGCCTAGGGCTCAGAGAGGAAGTAATGCATCAGCAAGATGGTCGAGAGTTGCCTACATCCCTTACATGGTCAACTGACTCTCTCAATGGAAAGCTTGCATTCTTTCCGAAAGATAACGAATCCCTGGATCACCGTCCATAGGATTTTGGTACGTACCTTCGTTGTTTGCCATCGGCCCGATGGGAATCCTCGGTCTGATACCAATTGACACAGGGATGAATGTGATAAGGTTGGTCACCGTCTTCCTCATGGATAACTACTTCGAATCCACGGAGCTTCTCTAGACTCCTCATAGAGACTTCTCGAATCTGCGAGGAAAAAATAAGGAAAATAGAAAATAAATTCAAAATATTTGTAATTTGATTGATGATTAAAATAAATGAGTTCATAACTCTTTAAATGGGGATGTTAAGCCAAGGGAGAAGTTTCAGAATTAAATTACAACTAAAACTCCTAGAATTCGTAACTTATTATTTATAGACGGTCGTGATGTCTACTAGTGCGCATGGTTTTTAGCCAAAAATAGTAAGTGTCCTATTTGGCCAAATTACGACACTCCTAATTATTCTAAGCACTTTTAATGTTAGGCGCAACTCCTAAAGCCCAAGAGATGAAGATTTATACTCAAACTAAAACTTACTATAAATAGTAAAAAATGAAAATAAAATAAGAATTCGACTGTCGATCTAATGGAATTTGGGTGTAGCAACCCAATGTAGAGGGTTGGGTGGCTAAAGTAGCTTTTCCTACCCCAAAATCATAATGGTACGTTGAATAACTCATTTCAAATTGTGAGATATGCCCGATTTAAGGTCCTGACGGTCCGGATCACTTCTGCTTACTATCGAGCCTCTTCTGATCCATCTTGGCCATGAAACTGTCCGTGACCCACTCTACATTAGTTGGGAGGCTATAAATAGCCCTCTCCCATTCTCATATCTATCATCCTCAACATCCAGGAAGATCCAGAAACACTAACACATCCTTCAATCCTGAACCAAGCATCAAATCCAATCCACTAAAAATCTAGAAAATCTCTTAAGTCCTTAACCTAGCTATTCCATCCCTCCATCAAGGAGAAGAAAGAGCCATAGGAAAGAGAGCTATCCTAGGTCTAGCCTAATCTAGTTAGATCCCCAGCCTCTCAAGCACTCCAGGCCCAGATCCAACTCACTCAATCCAATCCTTATGACACTATCGTTCATCCAATTGTTCAACTTCTAGAATAAGTTTTGTCAACCTTCATGTTAACATTGTGCAATATCTATTTCCTTCTCAATCCCCTGTTCATCTCATCCATCAGCATTACCAATTTGATCCCTATCCTCTCAAACACTTCGAGCCCAAATCCAACTCACTCAATCCAATCCTGCAATACTATTATCCATCCAACCATCTAACTTTTAGAATTAGTTTCGTTAACCTTCATATTAACATTGTGCTACATCCATTCCATTCTCAACCCCCCTGCACATCTCATCCATTAGTATTGCATCACATATCCCTACACACTAAATTGATTTGAGCATATGCTCCGTGGCTCATTGATAAAATCGGATCTTGCCCTTCAAAAACTCTTATCTATTAGTATACGCATGACAAGTGGGTAGTCAAGGCATATTTATCTAGCTGAAAATAACCTTTCGTCGGTGTTGCATCTAAGACAACATCATACACACATAACATTACATATTTAGTCTCACATACATAGCACTCAACACCTGATCAGTTCAAACGTATGTTCTGCGACTCACTAATTTAATCAGATCTTGTCCATTAGAAACTTATACAAGTTGGTCTATTACCTCGGAAAGTGAGCAGTTAAGGAGGATTTTTCCAATCGAAACAATAGACAGTTATAGGCATTGTATTTGCACAGCATTACACACCCATCATTAGCACACAAGAACTAACCTAATCGTCAAAGGTTTGAGAGATCTCATGAAGTAGAGACTATACATTTTATGGGCAGAGTGGGTGTGTAATGCCCCAGAACCTGGCACCGAGTATGGTGTCCCGAATCCTGAGTTTTTGGGGTGTTAACCTAAATCAGAGCCGCATGCGGGGCAGATTTCCCACGTGTCTACATAGTCTGGTTAGTATTTGGCTCGAAGTCAATAATCAGAGTCATATTCATTAACGTAATGGAAATCAAAAGGATGGTATAGATATAAATCTAGGGAACAGTATAAGTCAATATCCAAAAGTATAAAAATCTAACTTCCTTAATTGTGGAATGTACAATCACAATATCCAAAATGCATAGAGTATAAAGCTAATGAAAAACAGAGGAGGAGAGCTCCACAACCCTTGACCAGCCCTATGCTCTTGGCCACACTTCTAATGCGTTGCTCCTACTCCTGGGTCACCTGTATATGCCAAGTAGAAGGCATTAGCTGCTGACATAATGAAGATACACCCCAAAGATTATACCCACGACATGTTAGCTAGCACAGGTTCACTACAAGTAAACTAAGAATGAAATTTCTAAGCATATGAAGTCTACACATATGAATCCTAAGTATGTTATTCCTGCGCCTACAAGTACTAAGCATGTTATACCTAACATACAAACATTAATCATGTTATACCTAACATACAAACATTAATAAACTAGCCAGCTAGTAAAGTACATTGTGGTATGCCAGCACTGACTAGCCACCCAGTAAAGTCCATTTATAAAGGACACCCATAGTAATCTAGTCAGTTAGTAAAGTACACTAAGGTATGCCTACATTGACTGGGATCCTTCTGCAGGGATTTGTGGATGAGAACACAACTAGAAATAAATGGGCTGTCTGGGTTTTTAATCTAAAAAATTTAAAAAGAGCATTTAAAGAATAATTAAAGACAACTAAGGATTCTGGAATCCCCACTCAGTTAATTCTTAATCTAATTCCTCTTCTTCAAGTAGATAAATAAACTAGAACTAGATTCTAATCCCTTCTAATCATAAAATAACTCTGTAAATCTAATCACAAATATCCAACAAGATACATGAATTAAGATATATCGATCTCTCATGAATATCTAAGCAATTGATCGCAGGGAATCAAAAGCATCTATTGTACCCGAAGTAAACAGTAGATTAATTAATTTTACAGATTGATTCCTTCTCCAATCTAGGAATTCAATCAACAAAATCACAATTCAACATTAAAAACCAAATAATAATTGAATTAAATCAAAGAATTCATCAAGAGGTTCATCCCTTAGCCTTAGCTAAGAGGTTCATCTCTTAGCAGCTTATCATAATTAACAACCCAAACAAAACTACAAAGGAGGGATTGAAGAAGAAGAATGTCGCTAGAAAAGCTTCACCCTCACTTGGACTCTCCCCTATAACCTAATTTGTAATTAAAAAGCCTAAAAATACCTTATATAGGAAAATTTTGAACCGACTTGAAATTTATGTAGTTGTGTGAACCATCGATCGATCAATTGGGGATTCGACTGAATATCCACAAAAACATCTAGCAATTGATTTTAAAAATTCATTGGAGTTTTGATTGATCGAACCTTGACTTCGACCAATCGAGCATGTCAAAATACATTTAGCAAGTTCTGGCCAAAATTCTGATTTTATTCGATTTATTCTGCCGATCAATCGAGATAGCTCGATGATTTCTCGATGGATTGAGCCATGTCTTCGATCGCTCGAAACTCTGTTGTTTCTTCCAATTTCAGTGCATGTATTCTTCAATTGCTTCCCTAGTCTTGATACTTAATTTCCTTAGTTCTTTGAGTCTTTATATCTTCATTTTTAGCTTCCAATTCTTTAATTCTTTGACTTAAATTCTTTCGAGCTTTAGTTCATCATTTTAAGTATAAATTCAATTCAGACTTCAAAATCATCCGACATGTTGAAAAAATATTTATTTATATCTGTTATGGGTGAAAATGAGTTGGTCATAAGTATGAGGTTAGCTCAGACATCTATGTTGGCTGTGTGGTGTACCAGTGCTAGTCATAACTAAGGAGCTCCTCAATGGCCAGAAAGTAGTAATCCATTGCTGAGGAAAGAGCCTAATCTTCAAGCTTGGCCCCTAGAAGAGAAGTATCTCTGCTTCTATTAGATGCCGAACTGGACGATCCCATCCATTCCGAGCTGCTGCTCAGAATAACTTTTAATAAAGTCTCCCGAGGTGCAACCCAGCACGAGGCAAGGTTCTGAGCTGTTACACTCAAAGAACCCCTGTAATGTGCGATAAAGATGAAGAGGATGGTCCTCCTAGATTTTGTCTTATATTCTACTAAGGAAAGGAGATTGACCTCGATGCTCGGGCACGATACCCAGAGGCAAGTCGACAGGCCAACAATTTACTCATCAAGCTTAACCATGACAAATAAGAGAATCCAATACGGTGGATTACTCCTCAGAATGGTTACGTGGACCACCTCGACTACTCGATCTCGGCCTACCACTACATGTTTCTCCTGATTTTGACCACTTAGATCATATCAAAGAGATCTTTCTGAGATCTCAGCAGAAGATCTAAGAAGATATCAATGATACATTTGGGATACAGATTCCTCTACAATATGCTCCTACTAAGTAGGGAGTAAAATTGCGGTAGAACCGCTATTATTGAAGTATGAAGTATGTCTAAATGTCCTAAGGGGGGGGGGGGGGGGAATAGGACTTTTTCAAAACTTATTTTCTATTTTCTATTAATAACAAACTATGCCTAACTTTAAAAATAAAGGAAGTAAGACAAAGTAACTCTATGGCTTCCAAGCCAATAGAGGGTTCAATTCACATAGACTTATATAAGATTTATATATATAAATAAAGCCTATAAGGATAGTGTATATTGTGTGTGGGATGTGACTTCTATTAACACTTATACATTAACAAAATCATGCATAATTGTGATCATATAATAAACATAAGCATAAGTAGATACATGTACTCAACGCAATCCCAAACACAATCACGTATAGTGATTCAGCTACTTGCCTACTCCACTCCCAGCGGATCCACTCACTCCTAGATTGTACCGGATTTTACTATCCAATGGTTTTAAATCAGGTTAACCATGAACCTTCACAACTTATACAAGGTTAACTAAGGGACCTATACAAGTTAGCCCCAGCCTACACAGGGCTATACGTCCTACACAAGGATACACGTCCTATACAAGGACACAACGTATTCTTCCATCGGAGGCCTGCAACTAGGACTTGGCGAGTTTGACACTTAAACTCTGAATCTCAATCCTACACAAGGAAAGGGCTTTAGACACATTAGACTCGGAGTACTTACAAATAAGTGAATGAGTTTTGTTCTCGCACAATGTGAAGATCTTCAATGACGATTAAGAGTTTTTAGTTCCCTTTGAACCGCAACTTACTTATGATGTTGATGAATGCTCTGAGGTTATGAGGTTTAGGGTTTTTGATCTTCTCTATTTAAATGATATGATTTAAATATATAGAGAAGGTTCCCATGAGCTATTGTAATGCCTTGTGTTTTCAAGACCCAAACATATGACTTGTTTCCCAAAAACTTTAGTGTTAACCTATAGAGAGCCAAATTCCACATCTTTCTCTTTCCTTTCATTCAGAGTTAGTAGTTTAGCGTAGAATGGAAAAATCATACATAATGGAAAATTTTGCATTACATTCAAAATACACGAGTGGTTGCCCATAATAACTTATACAAATTAATGTCCTAATACTTATAATTACAAGGTGAAACGATGTCATTTGTAAACAAGCAATTTATAACAAATCTGAAGATGTAAAATCACGTAACAACTCTTGGTAATACAATCATGCACCTTCAACAATGGTACCCTGCTCATCAATATGAACACGAATATCATGTAGGCCACCTGCTTTACCTATACGGTTATATATTCGATGAATGAGTGGCTAACTCAATGTGAATTCTTCACAGGATTACACACCACCGCATTAGGTAAGCATAGTTGTAAAAACATAACAAGGCATACAAAACAATACATGATGCAATCTTATTATATGCATAGATGCGTGAATGCATCATCGACCCGGGGATGCTCATCCGTTCGGCAGTTGGGCTCGTCACCCATGCAAAGACTAGCCATTAGCGACGCACATCACGTGTGTACATCATGTATCATATAATGACTTCCTATCGTACATCACGTAAATAAATCGATAGTTGATGGTCTGACAGCTATCGAAACAATACCCCAATAACTCGGAGACACGTGCTATAGCATTCAGAAATATCCACCCGTCATCGTAAATATGCCATGTATACATGATTAGCTAAACCATTATTAGTCCATTTACAACCAGCCGGTTTAATAAAGGTCAAAGGTCACTACAACGAGTTCATAACCCAGCGTAGGCCGATAGCTTGGGCATAGGTCCCATACCACCATCCCCGGCCCATGAGGCTATCACCTCAGGATGTTTACTGAAAACCAGTCAACTAGTAGCTAATCAATTTTCAATTTATGGGGCTCACCATTGTATGATTACACAAAATAACACCTCGGACCTATATAGGGCAAACACCAAAACAACACCGCATATGGAAAATATCAAAACTAAGCCACATAGGACAAATATCAAAACCAAGCCACATAGGGCAAATATCAAGACTAAGCCACATAGGACAGATGTCAAAACCATGCGATAAAAGACCATCCTTAAAATCACTTAGACATGGTAACCCCTGGATAGTAAGAACACATCAATAATCAATTTTAACTACCATTCAATAACCACTAAGTCGAAAGTCCATTACAATCACAATCAATCGAGTTACATCCCAAGTATGGGTGTACATTTATAAGTGGGGATTTTTCACTGATGTACCAGTTTAAGTTCCATAAATAATCCATAAGTAATCCACAAGCATAAGAAAATATGCAGGATAAATATTAAGCATGTAATCTAACAATTCAATTCCAACATTTAACACATGTGATTATAAAATGAAGATATCAATTACCAATCGAAATTAAAATAAAAACTATCACTTAAGCTAATGGAAAAATGGAAAGCTCAAGAGGACGAGATCATCACCTGATGAATGGAATCACCTTCTAGTGTCACTAAGTGTTTACACCCTTAGAATTGAATCCTACCATAAATCATGAACTTGTACAATTAGATCTAAGTTCTATGCGCTACCTAGGTTTAAGATCTTAGCCTAGGGTTTGAATTATTTATCTTAGGGTTTTTAATATAAAATTAGAATTTTATCCTAGGGTTTAGTCCTAAACTTAGATTCTAAGATTTGAACTCTAATTGGTGTATTAGTTACAATTTAATCTTAATAATTATAAGATAATTATTAGCGTTAGTGTTATAATTTATATTAGCTAACATATTAATAATGATGGTTCATAAGTTCATATTTAAATATACCGACATTATCTATTATTCTTATAATGACTAATAATCTCTTAAATAATGCAAGTAATAATAATAAGATTTTTTTACTAACAATAATATAATAAGTACTAATACTAATAATCATATTAACAAGAATTATACTAATCCTATATGGAAAATGATAATGTTTTCTAATGATAATAGTCATAACTATCCATGATGACTCTAGTAATGATAATAGATACTATAATCTACCATGAATCATGAAATTCTACAATTAGATCCAAACTTAACACACCAATTATGTTTAGGGTATTGACCTAGAGTTTAAACTACTTAGGTCTTAAGATTTCATCCTAAAGTTTATATCTAGGTTCAGATTTTTTGGATTGAATTTCTAATTGATGTACAATACTAATATTATTCATAATCACAAAATCGCCATTGATACTTAGTGATATATAATTATTATTAACTAATATGACCCCAATAATCGTTATGATAATTAATGTTGCGATATACTGTTAATGATAACATTTAAGAGCAGTAAGTAAAATACAACTATTTACTAATTGTAATTTCATTTATCCAGCAATGGCTACTCATATATAATGTTAGCAATCCTAATAATAAGAGTGTAACAATGATATTAATACAATAAGACATGTCTAGTTTAGAAAGAAAACATTGACTCATTGAGTCAACTCAGTTGATTTGGATTCAGTTGGAAAGGTTTCCTGACGATGATGCATAACACTAGGATTAAGACTGGGAGCCTCAACATCATTAATGTGCTAACTGAGTATGATCCCCGAATAACATGTGATTTGGGTCAGCCCCGAATCGGTTTGAAACCGAGTTGACTCGATCTCCTCTCTCTCTCCTCTCCTACTTCTTCCCTTCTTTCTTCTCTTTCCTTCCCTTCTTACTAGGATATCCACCAAGAATGTAGACTAAACCAAACCTAATGGCTCAGCCGAGTCGAGTCCAGTTGACTCGGCAGTGTGTAGTGCGGCCCACGCTCACACTCACTCTCTCTTTCTTCTTCTTTTTCCTATATCTTTCTTTTCTCTCACTCTCCCTCTCATTTCTCTCCTTGCTGGACCAGACGGTGTCTGGGCTCGACTAGACTGTGCCCAACTCGGTCCAGACCCAGCTCAGGCCCGAGAATAGCCTGGTGCGGCAACGGACAGGAAGAGGAATAAGGACAACATCCTCATTCTCTTTATCTCTCTTATTTTCTTCCTTCTCCCTTATTTGTTCCTACTTGCATATGATCTAATGGGCTGCACCTTAATGGTTTTGGATTTGAAATCTGCTGCCTCACAAGCACCTGTAATGGTGCAAGTTCGACGAGGAAGACAACACAACTTTAATGGCGGATCACGAATCGATGGTTTTTTCTTCAAGCTGACTATTTTAGGTGGTGTGTATAGGTTCAAAGGAGCTTGGAGGATGATCGGAGTGGAGCTCCAATGGTATTTTCTTAGTGGGTTCGAAGGAATGACGAAAACAGTTATTTCTTTCATTCAAACTGTTGTTAGTAATGGAGAGCCCTTAGCTTGAAAATACCTTCCTTTTATGGCTTGCCCTAACGTTGCTAAACCGTTGAATGGTGATGAATGGTCTGGATAAGGTTTTACCATGAGCTCTGAATACCGCTAGTACAGGGAAACCGACTGTCAGTTTTCTTTCTCTGGTATCGAGGGAGCCCTTAATCGTACGGAATGGAGGGCTGGGATTCGCTGAATGGATGACCAAGATGTAAGGAGAGAGAGCTTATGCAAATTGCCAAGATGGCGGCAGTAAGGCAGTTTTTGCTTTTGGGAATTTTTGTGCGCAAGTCCTATTTGGGCCGAGAATTGTGTGCCCGCCTATGTAGGAAAATCCCTGAGATCAGTTGGGTTTTGGCCGGGCCCACTGCCTGAATTAGATGGACAACTTGGATTGGCCTTAAGTGACCCTCCTTGGTCATAATGGAGTGGTTTTGGGGTGGCCAGAAATATAGTTTTGCTTGTACGCCAGCCTCCTTGCGACGGGTGTCGTGTGTGCGCACGGGATTTCTAGTATTTGAAAAACCTAGGTTTTGGTCAGATTTTTGTGGGCTTTGTGATGGATGATTTGATCATCCTAACTGGCCCTTATGGTGGGCCCCACCACGATTAGATGGACGGTCGCTCGTGAAAAGGCCGAGCTAAGAGTCCTAAGCGGGGGGGGGGGGAATAAGACTAGGCTAAATTAAAATTTTTAATGCGGAGTAAAGAAAGAAAGAAATAAAGATAGCATTTATCAATTAGAAATAAAAGAAATGAATGAAAACCTCAAATGCACAAGTATTTATTTCTGTTTTATTCTTTATTCCTCTGTATTAGTTTGAGATTTTGATACACAGACTGTTCTAGAAATCAGGTTGTCCTACCATAAGCCATTGGTTTTTGTATCAAATTAAAAATTTTAATGTGGAGTAAAGAAAGAAATAAATAAAGATAGCATTTATCAATTGAAAAGAAAAAAAATGAATGGAAACCTCAAATGCACAAGTATTGAGAGGTTGATACAGATGTTGTTCTAAGGACAACCTTACACTAAAAACCAATGGCTTATAGTAGGATAACCTGATTTCTAGAATAGTCTGTGTATCAAAATCCCAAACCAATATAGAGGAATAAAGAATAAAATAGAAATAAATATCTACTGCTATTACAACATTCACCACATGTGCAGAAAATAAATTACATTCATTCACCACATGTGCAGAAAATAAATTCTAACATTCACACACTTAGGCACATTCAACTATCTACCAAAACTCCAACAATTATAGTGGTTCGCTTGTGTGTACAGCAACTGCTAGAAAATAACTACATAACTACTCCACTCCCAATATCCTCACCGACGGGATATTGGATTTTACTATGAAATCGGTTTTCCAAGGTTCACCTAAAACCTTCACAATTGTGTTTTCAAAGGGCTACCAAAATTAAAAACCTCACTCACTAAGATTTTCTGGCTATCTCAGTCGATACAAAAAATTAAGGATTTTATGACAATCTTATCAACCAAATACAAAAAATTGAAATGTACTTATCTGAGGATTCTACTTTAAATGAAGCCCGGTTGAACCAATTCGATGTAGATGTTCAATGTCCAGTCTCACATATGAAAAGGTTCTTAGGTCTAAATGATTTTGAGAATAAATTAACCTGGGCTAGCTTGATTTGATTTTGATCTCAAAAAGGGTAAAATCAATATTCCCTTTTCAAAAGAAATAGAATTGAATAGAGACCACAAAATCAAATGCAAAAAAGCTATTAAAAGAATCTTAAATACTAACCAATTAGCTTCTCGAATGTGGGGACAAGTTTTCTCAAAGTTGTGACTTGAAGATCTTGGAATGAATTGAAAGACTCTAAAAATCATCCTCAATTTATAGGCAAAAATACTATTCACTCGACTGGCCTAGTGGTCGGTTTGACTGGTTGAAGGACTAACAATAATTTAAAATTTTGGGCGAGTAAAGATAAGATCATTACTCGACTGATCGAGTGGCTTGCTCGACTGGTTGAGCCCTGCACTCGACTAGTCGAGTGGGACCCAGAAATGTTACTGGACTTTGAGTCGAGCCTGCTTGACTGGTCGAACACTGTTCACTCAACTGGTTGAGCAGTTTCCAGGACTGGTCGAGGGTCCAACAGAAATTTTAAAAATTCACAACGAACCTTGGACTGGTCGAGCCAGTGTCTGGACTAGTCGAACCATGACTAGGACTAGTCGCAATATGACTTATAAAATTATCAAATGACCTATGATATAATGCAAATTGTATAACCTATCTTAAGATCAATCTAAGGTCAAGCAAACCTTATTCGTGAGATGGAATCATCACATATCATTCTTTTGATCTAGTTGAAGCTTGAAGACTTGAACTAGTACTTGAACTTCTTTATGTTGTTCTTGAGTCTCTTGATCTTGTACTTGAACTTCTTGAACTTGAATTTGAACTTCTTACACTTGTATTTGAACTTCTTGAACTTGTATTAGAACTTCTTGAACTTATACTTGAATGTAGGCAGGGATGAAGTTGATCTTATAGTAATAGCTACACAAGATACATATTCCAAGAGGTTTTGGCATTACGAAAGATACAGATTCTAAGAGGTTTTGACACTACAAAATTTGACAAACTTAGGAGCTAGATAAGATAGCATTAACAATCTCCCCATTTGTTAAATTCGTGATAAAACCAAATAAATAAAAATATGCATAATATGCACAGTAAAGAATCATGTATCATACAAGCACAACAAAGAATCATGCACTAGTTAAAAACTGGTTAGGAAACCAATACTCCCCCTTAATACATTACTCTATAGAATCCAAGGGGAAAAGAAATTATAAATATTTCTACCTACAACTTCTCCACATTATTAATATCCACTCTATATAATCCAATATAATTATGAAATAGGCATATCAACACAAATTCTCCCCCTTTTTGTCACAATATGACAAAGGAAAGAACCTAAGGATGATGATGAAAAAAAGAGAGCAAGGAGTAATGAGAGTAAGAAGTAAGTTCAAGATAATGAAATTACGGTAATGACCGCTTTAGTTGAAGTGGGAATATGCCAAGATGTCCTAGAGGGGGGTGAATAGGAATTTTTAAAATTTTAAGATGATTTAAAACCTATCAACCCTATCCTGAACTAATATGCAAATAACAGGATTACTTCAATGTAACTCTAATGACTTTCAAGCCAAATAGAGGATCTAATCATAAGACTATTTAAAACATAAACAAGATGTATAACATAGTTCATGATTGATGTGACTGCATGTGAGATGTGATTCTAATTAGTTCTAAGTAATCATGTAAACATGCATTATGAGAACATTCAGAGAATTCACACAAGCAGTAAAGTAAATAGCAATCCCAAACATAGTTGTTTTTATAGTGGTTTGACTATGTGTCTACTCCACTTTCGGCGGACGCACCTAACCCTTGAGTTTACTGGATCTCACTAACGGAGGTTTCAAATCAGGTTCACCTCAAACCAGTATAACTTATACAGGATGAATCTAGGACCTACACAAGGTACCTAACATGTCTCCACGAGACACAAGTTTATGCCCCACACAGGAGCAAGGGTCAACACACATCTCCCAGATTTTACGTCACACAGGACAAGGATCCACACAAGGAACCTAACAGTTTATGCCCTACACAAGAGCAAAGGTTAACACATAACACCTATGTTTTAGACCATACAGGTCAGGGACATAAGTTTATGCTCTCCAGAGAGCAAGGGTCAACACACAACACCCCCATGTACTCTCCCATCGGAGGCCTCCTATGAGGACTTGAAAGGAGTGAGAATCACCTGTGACCCAATCCTACACAAGGAATGATCAACAGGGTCTCTAGACTCTAATGATTTACAGATAAGCAGATGAGCCCCCTTTAGCATGTTGATGAAGATCTCCTCCTTTAATGATGAAGAATCTTCAGCTCCCTTGAACCGCAACACAAATGATACTCTAATGTATAGCGACGGGATGGGTCAAGGTTATGTTGGATCCTACTCTATTAAATATTTTTCTATTTTAAAAACAGAGTGATTCCAATCATCTATGCATTCAAGGTATCCTAGCTTAATGATTTTCCATTAAGGTGGTAGTTGGAGGATCTTTGAATGCAGAAGTTCATTCTGCAATCCACTCTATTGAATATCAATGATGAGCATGGATTGGAGGATGAACTCCCACGAGAGAAAAGCTTAGGGTATATGATCTAGATTAAACACTCAAAAGCTCTATCTATTTTCTCTACGAACAACCTCAGGCAAGCTCTCATTAAATAAGTAAAAAGTTTCAATGGAAATAAAACAATTATATTTTTGACAAAGTTCGATATCATTGAGCAGGCTTCGATATCATCGAGCACATACTCTTGATAGCATCGAATTGCTACTCAATGACATGAACTCAATCTATCAAACGCTTTTGAATCTTTTTACCAACTGGTCGAGGATATTGAACATTCTTCGATGTCAACGGATTTCGAACTTCAATTTCATTGACGCATGGTTCGATTCCTTGACATTTGAAAAATATGAGAGCAAACTTGCCTTTCAAACTTAACAGGTATTGATATGATCGAGCATCCCTTGATATCATCTGAATTTGAATGTCGATGATATTGATACCGGTGTCAATTCATTAATCTTTTCATGGAATTTTCTTATAAGCTTGTTGGACAGTTCGTGTCCTATTTCGATGATATCGACCTAGTCTTAATATGATCGATATTTGAATATTAATTTTATCGAGTGATCCTCAATACTTGAAAGAATTTACCTGAAGGCTTGCTAGCCTGATTTGTGTCCCAATCCAAATCATCGAAGGTCCGTTGATATCATTGATGTTTAAATTTTGAGGATATCGAGGCTCTCTTCGATATATTAAAATCACATGATTTTCCTTAAATGTATATTGGACACAACTGACTAGTTGTCAATTTTATCGAGACGTCTTGATGAACTTAAGATTTGAAAGTCGATGATATCAAATAGGCCATTGATTCTGTCCAGGATTCATTGTGGTTTTTGGACATCTGAAGTCCTCATTTCGATAATATCGAGTGGGTTTTGAGGACATCAATAATAAAGTTCAATTTCATCGAACCAGTTATCAATAAATCGATAAAGGTAGAAAACTTAGAGATTTTTTTGATTTTACAAAATAGTTTTCTCTCCTTAAATCCCAAGTTGTTCTATCCATTTTTAACGGTTTTTCATACCTAGTGTTTTGAGACCTGGGATGTGAGGCTAAGTTTTTCCTTTTACGAGATTGGACACACATCCTATTGAGGCAGACGCTTAAATGATCTTTTTATGGAGCTCATTTATCTTGCTGGCTCAACACTCATGCTAATTGACAAACCAGGGCACTTTCAGATAACATAAATATTGTCAAGATAACCATTCTAGAATATCCATAATAACAAGAAAACATGTCCAAGTATATAGAGTCAGGAGAAATCTAAGAATAAAAGTTATTACAGATTAGAAATTCAACACCAATCCGATCCAGAGGAAGGATCAGGTATGGAAGGATCAATTTAATGTAGTCCCTTGTTAATGCACCTAATATATTTGCGCATGTATTTAAATTAAGTTTCTTGGGACACATGCATACCCTCTACCTTTTCCTCAAGGGAACGCAAACGTTCATCAAAATCAGACAGTTGAAAATCAGGATCAACAGTAGAGCCTGATTCAATCTCATCAAAAATGTCATCCATATTGACATCATCTAGAGGTAAAGCATCCTCCTCTTCATTTACTTCAGATGCTCCTCCAGCACTCACATCAACTTAGCCTGGAGTCAACCTCAAATTCATCTTATTTATGTTTAAGTTGTTGAATGGATGATGGAGAATGTGAGCTTCTCTAACAGCCATAGCCACAAGACTATGGGTGGCTAAGACAGTAATAATATAGACAAATGATATATCACTATGACCAGGATGGAGACGGAACTGAATCATGATGTAATAGATAAGTAAAGGAAGACACACAGAGACACCAATAACAATAGAGTGCAGAATGTGGACCATGAAAGTAGTGAGCTCAGTTTAATTACCAGATCTAGGATAAACATTAGAAATAAAAATCCAATGAAGAACCCTATTTCTAGATAACATAAACTTGGAAGCGAGTGTATTTCCAAAACTCCATTCTTTATTCATGTTGCATAGATCTCTAGTGAGCAATCTTTTCTCAGATTCAGACGATTTTGCAACAAGAGTATTAATGAGAATACTATCATCATTGACTGGAAGATCCATCAATCCAAAAATTAGGTGATGGTCCACATCAATTGGACCTTCTCTAGTAGTAATTTTAAACATAAGATTCTCAAAAGAGAAGTCAGTTATGCAAGCATACATGGCCTGCGCAATGGAACAGTATGCCGGACCGCCCCAACATAAAATGTTATCCTATCCTAAAGATTAAAGGAGAGAAACAATGTCAAAAGGTGTCAAATGATCAATGTTAACTATCCGTTCAACTATCACATTGGGTAAGCGAATATCCCGCACATACTCAGGATCTTCTTTCGGTGACCGAAGATGGCGCACTGTGATAGGAGTGAAATGAGAGGAAGAGGGACATGAGATCCTTTCTTCTTATTTCTGCTCTCCATTGTAAAAAGAAACATAAGGAATACAAGAAATGCAAGAGAGGAAAGAAGGGTTTCAAGAAAATCACATTTTTAGCTAGAAAATCTAACAAACTACCATAAACTTTGAAATAAACAATAAAATTAAGGAAATGAAAGATCAAAGAACTCAAATCCATAAGAAAATTTAAAATGAAGCACTAACTGAAGAGGAATCGAAGATGGGTTCGACCAGTCGTGGTAGGGCGTGTTGGAGAAGAACCAAGTGAAGAAAAGTGTTTTTCCCCAAATAAAAGGCAAAACTCGAGTTCCACGACTGGTCATGTATATACTTGACCGGTCGAGCCATGACTGGTCAAGTGTGTACTCGACTGGTCATGCACCATTGAAAATTTATAATTTTGCATCTATTTGAATTTAAAAATTTTTAAAATAATAAATATATACATTATGATACTAATCATCAGTTTATTTTGCACATACCAAGATCAAATTTCAATTTTGCAATCTTATTTTTGTCAAGCGGTTTTGTGAACATGTCTGCTAGTTGATTCTCGGTCTGAATATATTTCAATGAAATTATATTGGCTTCCACCAATTCACTTATATAATGATATCTAATGTCAATATGCTTGGTTTTGTGAATGATGAATTGGATTTTTAAAAATATTAATTATGCTAGAATTGTCACGATATAAAACCATGAATTCTTACGCAATTTCGTAATCACTTATTATTCTCTTCATCCACACAAGCTGAGTGCAAGCATTACCAGTAACAATATATTCAACCTTAGTTGTGAAGAGCGATACAGAACTTTGTTTCTTACTTAGCCAAGAAACTAAATAGTTCCTGACATAGAAACAACCACCGCTGGTCGATTTACGATCATCAATGTTACCAACCCAATCAATATCCTTGTAACCAGCTAATTGCACACTAGTATCATGTGGATACCAGAGACCAAGATTAGCTGAACTAGCGACATATCGAAAAATGTGCTTAACAACAATCAGGTGTGACTCTTTAGGGTCCAATTGATATCTAGAACAAATTCCTACGCTAAAAGAAATATTAGGTCAGCTCGTAGTTAAATAAAGTAAATTACCTATTATACTGCGATACAACTTACGATCCACACTCTTACCTGTTGAATCCTTAGAGAGTTTTAGAGTAGTACTCATTGGAGAATAAAATTTTTTCCACTCTCAAATTTAAACTTTTTAATTAAGTTTAGAGAATATTTGGTTTGAGAGATAAAGAAACCATTAAGGAGCTATTTGACTTGTAACCCTAGGAAATAGTTTAGTACTCCAACCATGCTCATTTCAAATTTAGATTTCATAAGATCTGTAAACTTAACAGACATGTTAGCACAAGTAGATCCATAGATAATGTCATCAGCATAGATTTATACTATTAGTATATGATCATTATTTTTCTTAACAAACAGTGTCTTATTAACATTCTCCATTACAAAGTTATGACTTAGTAGAAACTTAGTTAAGTTTTCGTACTATGCCTTGGGAGCTTGTTTCAAACCATAGAGTTCCTTTTTCAGGTGATAGACATGATTAACATTCTTAGGGTCTTCAAAACCCTTTGGTTGTTAAACATACACTTTTTCATGCAAATCGCCATTTAAGAACTCACTCTTTACATCCATTTGGTATATTTCAAAATTTTTAAAGTACGCAATGGATATAAATAGTCTAATTGATTCCAGACGAGCTACTGGGATAAAGGTCTCATCATAATCAATGCCTTCAATTTAAGTGTACCCTTATATAAACAGCCTAACCTTGTTTCTAATAATATTACAAAGTTCATCAGACTTAGTTTTGAAAATCCCGATAATGTGCTTACCTTTTGGTCTTGGAACCAAGTATTAAACATCATTTCTAACTAATTAATTGAGCTCTTCTTGCATTGCTACAATCCAGTTTTCGTCAATAAGGGATGCTTTTACGTTAGCCAGTTCTATTTGAGATGTAAAGCACATGTATTTATACATATCTTCTAGTTGTTTACGAGTGCACACACTAGTGAGAGGGTTTCTAAGGGTTTGATCAGATGGATGGTCTTTAACTGTCCACAGTTCAATGTTATTTTAACTAGACGAAGAGTCGGTTTATCAAATAAACGGACTTCATCATTTTCTAAACTTGAGACAGGTGTATTTAAGTGATCATCTATGAACTCTTGAAATACACCAGTCCTCTTGTTAAGAACCCGATGTGCTCGACTATTTAGAGCATACCCTAAAAATATCCTTTCATCACTTTTGGTATTAAATTTACCTAGATTTTCTAGGTCATGCAAGATGTAGCACTTGCTGCCAAAAACTCAAAAATGTTTGACAGTACGCTTCTCATCAAACCATATTTCATAAGCCATTTTACTATTTGATTTTCTAGTATAAACACGGTTAATTATACAACAAGCAGTATTTATGTCTTCAGCCCAAACATTTTGAGGAAGCGTCATACTATTTAGCATTACATTTACCATTTCTTGAAGCACTCTATTTTTCCTTTCCACTACCCCATTTTGTTGTGGTGTTTTCGGCATGCAGAATATTCATGTGATATTCCCTGGTCACAATGAAATTTCTCAAAACTGCTATTTTCAAACTCAGAACCATGATCACTATGGATCTTAGTTACTTGTGATTCTTTTTCAATTTGGATACGTTTAAGTACCCTTTTTACTTCGTTGAGAGTTTTTAATTTCTTTCTTAAGAAGACTACCGAAGTATACCTAGTAAAGTCATCTATAATCACCAGAATATACTTCTTGCCACCTCAACTCTCCGTTCTAGTTGGTCCAATGAGATCCATGTGAAGAAGTTCGAGTGGTTTAGATGTGGCTTTGGAGTTCACCTTTTTGTGAGCACTCCTGGTTTGTTTACCAATCTGGCACTCGCCACATATTTTATCCACTTTCTTTACTTTGGGTGACCTTTTACCAATTCTCTTTTGCTCAATCTATACAAGTTATGGTAGTGTACATGTCTTAGGCGCTTACGCCATAATTCGGTCTCATCGGTTTGGACCATGTAACACGATAACTTAGATGAGATTGAATCACTACGTAGCAGTTCTCAGAAGTTCTACGACTAGTTAATATTGCAGAACCATTCTTACTTAAAATTTTACACCCTTGGTTAGTAAATTTTACACTATGATTATTATCACATATTTGAGAGATGCTTAATAGATTATATTTTAAACCTTCTACATATAAAACATTCTCAAATAGAGGGAGGTTAAAGAGTTGTACCATACTTTGGCCAACAATTCTGTAATTGCTACCATCACCGAATGTGACTGAACCATCACTCATGTCTTTACGACTGGTGAACAGACCTTTATCACCTGTCATATGTTTGGAGTAACCACTATCTAGATACCACATTAAATGGCTTGAAGTCTTAAAAGCCGTGCGAGCAACCAAACAAGCAACCTTAGGGGTCCATTTCATTACAATTTTGGGTTTAGGAGCATAGTTAGTCTTCTTATATTTATAGTTGTTATAAGTCATACCCATTGAGTTAGATTTTAAGAGCTCCTTAAGCAAGTTAACAATTTTCTTAGTTAAAAGATAACAATTTTAATTTTTATAGTTGATATGGTTGCTTTTAGGTTTTAAGGTCTGAAAAGTTTTAGTATTTTTAGAAATATTTTGATTTAGACTTTTCCCTTTTGAGTTAGAAGACTCCCCTTTAATAAATTTAAGTCGAGTATTATATTATTTGGGAGGAATACTTTTATTATATCCCAATCTAGATCGATCGCCACATTTTCTGGATTTGGATAAAAGTTTTTCTAATTTAGGATCACCTTGGGCATACCTCCATATGTCCTAACTCAAAAGCGAAGAGGCTTCTATTTTTAACTTTTCATTTTTAGATTTTAAGTTTTCAACTTGGGACATTTTGAAATCTAAGTCGCACTTACTTTTTTCAAAGCAATCTGAAAAGTCTAATTTTTCTAATACTAGATTATCAAAATTCTCTTTTAGTCTTGAAAACTTTTCTTTCTGAAGTTTTAACTTTACAACAATTTTACAACTTTCCCTGTATAGGGCATCATAAGCATCTTGAAGGTCTTCTTCATTTTCATTATCACTACCCAGTAAATAGCAATTCCAAACACAGTTGTTTTTATAGTGGTTCGACTAGGTGTCTACTCCACTTCCGGTGGATGCACTCAACCCTTTAGTGTACTGGATCTCACTAATGGAGGTTTCAAATTAGGTTGACCTCTAACCAGTATAACCCACACAAGGCTGACTCTAGGACCTACACAAGGTACCTAACATGTCTCCACGAGACATAAATTTATGTCCCACACAGGAGCAAGGATCAACACATAGCACTTAGATTTTAGGCCATACAAGCCAAGGATCCACATAAGGAACCTAACAGTTTATGCCCTACACAAGAGCAAAGGTCAACACACAACACCCAGGTTTTAGACCACACAGGCCAATGATCCACACAAGGAACCTAACAGTATATGCCCTACACAAGAGCAAAGGTTAACACACGACACCTAAGTTTTAGACCACACTGGTCAAGGACCTCCACAAAGGACCTAAGTTTATACTCGCCACAGAGTAAGGGTCAACACACAGCACCCTCACATACTCTCCCGTCGGAGGCCTCCTATGAGGACTTGAAAGGGGTGAGAATCACCTATGACCCAATCCTACACAAAGGAACGATCTCTGGACTTTAATGATTACAGATAAGTAGATGAGCCCCATTTAGTACGTTGATGAAGATCTTCTCCTTTGATGATGAAGAATCTTCAGCTCCCTTGATCCGCAACACTTATGATGCTCCAATGTAAGGTGACAGGTTGGGTCAAGGTTATATTGGAATCCTACTATATTAAATGTTTTCCTATATTAGAAACAGAGTGATTCCAAGCATCTATGCATTCAAGGTATCCGATCTTAATGATTTTTCATTAAGCTGATAGCTGGAGGATCCTTGAATGTGGAAGTTCATTCACCAATCCACTTTATTGAATATCAATAATGAGGGTGGATTGAGGAATGAACTCCCATGAGAGAAAAAGACTTAGGGTATGTGATCTGGATTAAACACTCAAAAGCTTTACCTATTTTCTCTCCAAACAACCAAAGGCAAGCTCTCATTAAATAGGTAAAAAGTTCCAATTGAAATAAAACAATCACATTTTTGACAGGTTTCGATATCATCGAGCGAATACTCTCGATAACATCGAAGGGCCACTCGATGGCACGAACTCAATCTATCAAACGCTTTTGAACCTTTTTGTCAACTGGTCGAGGATATCGAACATGCTTCGATGTCATCGGATTTCAAACTCTAATTTCATCAATGCATGGTTCGATTCCTCGACATTTGAAAAATATGAGAGCAGACTTGCCTTAGAAACTTAATAGGTATTGATATGATCGACCATCCCTTGATATCATCTGATTTTAAATGTCGATGATATTGATAACAGTGTTGATTCATTGATCTTTTTGGGGAATTTTCCTATAAGCTTGTTGGACAGTTTGTGTCCTATTTCGATGACATCGACCTGGTCTCGATATAATTGATATTTGAATATCGATATCATCGAGTGCTCCTTGATACTTAAATGAATTTACCTGAAAGATTGCTGGTAAGATTTGTGTCCTAATCCAATATCATCGAAGGTCTGTCGATATCATCGAGGTTTGAATTTTGAGGATATCGAGGCTCTCTTCAAGATATCAAAAATACATAATTTTTCTTAACTGCATATTAGACACAAACTAATCAGATGTTAATTTTATCGAGCCGTCTCGATGAACTCGAGATTTAAAAGTCGATGATATCGAACATGCCATCGATTTATCGATAATTCAGTCTATGATTCATTGTGGTTGCTGGACATCTGATGTCCTCATTTTGATAATATCGAGTGATTTTTGAGGACATCGATAACAGAGTTCGATTTCTTTGAACCATTTATCAATAAATCGACAAAGGAAAAAAAATTAGAGATTTTCTTAATTTTGTAAAATAGTTTTCTCACCTTAAACCCTAAGTTGTTCTATTCATTTTTAAGGGTTTTATATACCTGGTGTTTTGGGATATGGGATGTGAGGCTAAGTTTACCTTTTATGAGTTCGAGCACACATCTTGTTGAGGCAGATGCTTAAATGATTTTCCTATGGGGCTCACTTATCTTGCTGGCTCAACACTCACGCTAATTGACAAACTAGGGCATAACTCTTTTGCTAGCTCTGAGCTGTGCACATCTTCTGCCTAATGATATCGATTCTCTTTAATGTCCTCTACACAAGATCGGGACCTAGGAGATGATGTTGTCCAACCTCGGTCCCGTAGCTCGGATATCTACACGGCCTGCCATATGACGCCTCGAAGGGAGCCATGCTAATAGTCGCTTGGTAGCTGCTATTATATGTAAACTCTGCCAAATGCACGTGCTCATCCTAGCTACCCGAGAATTTGATCATGCAAGCCCGAAGCATATCCTTAAGGATTTGGTTGACCCTCTCAGTCTACATATCAGTCTGTGGATAATACGCGATGCTGAACTGCAATGCAGACCCCATTACCTTTTGAAAGCTACTCCAAAACTGAGATGTGAACCTTGGATCTTAGTCAGAAATGATTGAAATTAGAACACTGTGAAGTCTCACAATCCATCAATGAATAACCAGCAAGATGGTCCAAAGGCCAGGTCACACGAATCGTAAGAAAGTGTGTGACTTCATCAATGGATCGATGATAACCCAGATGGCATCATGATCATGCTAACTCCTCGGCAAACCCCTGATAAAATCTGTGGATACGTGCTTCCACTTCCATAACGAGATGCTCAATGGCTGCAAGGGACTTGGAGGGTCTCTGATGATCGGCCCTAACACGCTAGCACGCGTCACATTGGCCACAAAACTGGCAATCTGACACTTCATCCCTACCCAAAAATAGTCTCCTCATGTCGCGATACATCTTCGTGGAGCCAGGGTGGATAGTAAACCTCGATCGATGCCTTGGTCATCAGATCTCTGTGCAACTTTAGAACGTCCGGGACACACAATCGGCCTCTGAAACGAAGTCCACCATCGGACCTAACCTGCCAATCTGACTACTCCTCAGATGCGGCCTCTGCTTAACAATCCTACAATAACTGATCTGATTGCTGAGCCTCGATTACCCTTGTGACAAGCGAGGTTTGAATCAATAAGTTTGATAAATAAATGATGGAAGATTACAGACCAAAATTGAAATGTAATCAGCTACATCCTCGAGCATCCTCCACTCCTGGACGATCATATGCACCACTAGGCCCCGTGACTGATGGCTAAGGGCATCCTCCACCACGTTCGCATTACCAAGGTGGTACTGAAGATCGAAATCATAGTCCTTCAAGAGCTCTATCCAGCGTCTCTGCCTCATGTTCAACTCTAATTGCGAGAAAAGATACTTCAAGCTCTTATGGTCAGAGAAGAGAACGAACCTAACCCCATAAAGATAATGCCTCCACACCTTCAATGTGAAGACAACTGCAGCCAAATCAAGATCATGCGTGGGGTAGTTTTGGTCATGGACCTTGAGCTATCGAGTCGCGAAGGCCACGAGCTTCTAGTACTGCATCAAGACAACACCCAAGCTAATATATCGATAAAAATCACGAATCCTTCACTCCTAGAGGGAAGAGTGAGGATTGGTGTAGACATAAGACAGTCCTTCAGATCTATGAATGCTCTCTCACATGCGTCGCTCTAAACGAACTCAGCGCCCTTCCTAGTCAACTTGGTTAATGGGGCTGCAATATAGGAGAATCCCTCAATAAAACATAGGTAATAGCCCACTAAACCAAGAAAACTGCAGATCTCAGACGCGTTCGTAGGCTGGCCTTACTGACGCATGACATCAATCTTTAAAGGGTCCACTGCAATGCCCTGCCTTGTCACCATGTGACCGAGGAACTTCACCTCCTCCTACCAGAACTCGTACTTCTCCAGCTTCGCATAAAGCTGATGTGTACGGAGGGTCTATAGGGTAATCTCCAAATGCTGCTCATACTCTTCATGGGTCCTCGAATATATCAAGACGTCGTTGATGAATTCCATAAAAAACTCATCAAGATATAAATGGAAGACCTCGTTCATCAACTGCATAAACACTGCGGGCTCATTGTTCAGTCAGAAGGGCATGACTTGAAACTCAAAATGACCATAGTGCGTCCTGAATACTGTCTTCGAGACATCCTCCTCTCGGACATGAACTTGATGATAATCGGACCGTAGGTCTATCTTCAAAAAGAACTGCACCTCCTGGAGCTGATCAAACAAATCATCAATCCTCAAAAGAGGATACTTATTCTTAATCGTGATCTTAGTGAGCTCATGGTAATCCACACAAAGCCTCAATGAGCCATCCTTCTTCTAAATGAAGAGTACCGATGCTCCCTACGGTGAATTGTTTGGACGAATAAAGCCCAACTCGTGCAACTCATCCAATAACTTCTACAGTTCTCGCAACTCCAATGATGTCATACGATACGGGGCCTTAGAAATAGGTGTGGTATAGGGTACGAGATCAATTTGAAACTCAGTGTGCCAGCGAGGTGGTAACCTCGGAATCTCTTGAAACACATTGGGAAAACCACAGACGACCGGCAGCTGGTCGATACACAAGGCGATTAACTCCTCTACGACATAAGGCATGAGGCTGTTGAGGGTCAAATATTGCATATTAGACCCTAGTTATTTCTTGATTTTACGTACATGATAATGATTAAATGATCTATTTTAATCATATTTTTGTTGCAAGGTAAATTTAAGAGCTTGGAATGAAAAGAGTACTAAAAGCATGGATTTGATGCTCAAAAATCACCAAGGCAAGGGACGGATCTTAGGATATCGAGATCGAAGAATTCACACACCAAAGATTCAAGAAAATCAAATGATTGAAGATAAAAAAGCTTGAAAATCTTTCTGAAAGCAAGATCACATGGTTCTCACCATCTGTTTAGCACGAAACTTTATGCCTGGCCTGAGGATCATAAAGTAACCATACACGTAAAATTTCTGCCCTCGGATCTTTGTGAAGGTGGTCCAACGGGAAAGATCAGTCACAAAATCACAGATTTGAGGCCCACGTGATCTCTGGATATGCCTCAATTTTGGACTTAACCTTTTAAATAAGATGGGAAGGCAGATGGATGATGTGGATTCATCAGAAACATCATAGTGGGCCCTACTGGTAGTTGTCAGTGCATAATGCACAAGTGCGCTTGTGGTGTATCGGACCAGAATTCCTGGTTAAAGTCGATTTTACTGACTAAAAGAGAAAATTTTCTCTTCTCTCTTGCCAGCGTTCGCACGTATGGACGTTGTGGAGTGTTGTGGTCCACCATTGTTGATCAGACGGGTGATCTAAACCGTCCATACGAATCGGATGATGGGGACGACCAGAACCATGATGTCCATCTACCCCCATGCACGTACTCACAAGAATACCACTTCAAACGCAGGATTAACGACATGAAGATTTGATCCCTTGGGCCCTACCAAACTCGAGCGAAAGCGTCCATTCCAGACTAAAATTTCACCACGAGTTTAATGGATGGAGTGGATTTCACTATTGACGTCGATCAGGGGTCCCACTGATGCCACCGACCCCAAATTCGCATGAGTTATGCACAGACGTTCGTCCGGACGCTGCCAGCCAACGTGAGCCATTATATGATCTCTATCTCAGTCAGATGAGTGATCCGGACCGTCTAAACTCCTCCCAAGGGGCGTCCGACCAATGCCAAGAAGAATAAATGGAACGGATCTAGTGACAGGATATTCCTCATCCGAAAAATCATTCCAACGTAAGGTGTTCCCTTTTTCACTGCTCAAAACAGACCAACTTCACTGTTGCTGCGAAAGCTTTACACACTCCACTCAACTAACCTCCTTGCTATTATAAAAGGTGAGGGAGAGAGCGTGGAGAGGCATCATCAGAAGTGTGGAGGAAGAGAGAGAGAGAGAGAGAGAGAGAGAGAGAGAGAGAGAGAGAGAGAGAGAGAGAGAGAGAGAGAGAGAGAGAGAGAGAGAGAGAGAGAGAGAGAGAGAGTGGATGGTCAGCAGAAACAAGTTCATCTTCTCCTTCTTCCTTGTTTTTCCTTTGATGTTTTTCTGAGATTTTAGTTCAATCATGTCTGTGATTGGCTAAACCTCTTAGCTAGGGCTAAGAGGTGAAGCTTGTAGCATGATGGCATCATTTCTATAGCTTTGATTCATGTTAAATTGAACTCTCTTTGATTTTGGTTTTATTATAAAGAATATTCATAGTTTTTAATGGTTTGTTGTGACTTAAATTACAATAGATCTGTGATAGCTTTGAGTATATTCTTTTCATTTTAGAGATTATGAACTTGGGAACTATGTTGTTCAAAATTGTCTCATGGACATGGTTGGATGATGAAATCCTTCCTAACATTCATAATTCTCTTAGATTGGTTGAGGATTGGTTAAGTTTTGTTGTTTACTTTGTCTCATGGGCATGGTTTGGTGATGGAGTCACTACTAGTTCTCATACCTATCATTCATTGAAAATTAGATCAAAGGAAGCTCAGAATTGAATTTTAATGAATTATCTTCCAATTGGATGAAGATGGGACTCTGAATCCAGTTGTGTTCTTGAATCAAGCATAGATCTCCTTAATCTCTACAAGTAGATCCTTGAAAACCCTAGTTTCCCACCTTTGAATTCATTATTTTTCATTACTTTAATTTTAAATACTTTCTCAAATTCTCCAGATTTAGATTACATCTTCTTCTAGTTCTAGTCCTAGTTATTTTCAGAATACGTACAAGGTTCAGTCCCCGTGGATTCGACCTTGGTCTTATCGAGATTATTACTACATCATGACCCTACACTTGGGGTTGTGAACAAGTTTTTGGCACCGTTGCCAGGGATTGACGGTTGCATTTTTCTAAGATTAACTAGTTTTAGAATTAGGTTAAGATTAGGGTTTTCTAATTTTAGGTTTAGGTTTTTTCTATTTGATTTTTAAAAACTAACTTGACTTCCTGTTTTATAGGATTCTAATATATGCATTCTAAAATTGTAATCTCTTTTTAATTTTTCTATTTTTAGGATTAGGGTTTATTTTCTATTTTTAGAAACTTTCTAATTCTATGATTTCTTTTATTTTTAGAAACTAGTTTACTTTCTATTTTTATTGTTAGAAACTTTTTAATTTTATAATTCCTATTTTAGAAACTGACTTGTTTTGTTTTGTTTTGCAGGATTTTAATTAGGAACCTCTAATTTGGTAACTTCTCTCCAAACTCTCTCTTTCTTTCTATTTCCTTTATTCCTTTTTATGTTTAGGTTAGTGTAAGACTCGACCCGAGTTCATATGTGTGTATGTGTGCATGTGTGTATGCATTTTGTTCATCTTGATCCCGTGGTCCAACTGGTCGAATTCCGGTGACCCAAGACTTTCAGTTAGTGTTTGCGGTCTTCCTCAAGTTTGATCATGTTGAACCAACTCGGATCGGCCCGAGACCCATGCATCTTGTCTGTATCGGCATCGCAGTTCCAAAGTCGTGTCCCGTGCGTTAATCCGATATGTACATCTCAAGTTATGAGCATCGATTGATATGGGCCATTAATTGCATGATTGGTGGACCCCACCATGGTTTACACATTTTTTCATGCACATGATGTCACCCTAGGCTAAAATTTCTAAAAGGCTACTACCCTACAACCTTGTTTGTGTCTCCCTACTATAATCATCACTTTCTCTACCTTAGGTAAGAGAGGTAGTGATTACTTCCCTTAAAAGCCTTTTCCCCTCTCTTTCCCTCTCATTTCTCTCTCTCTCTCTCTCTCTCTCTTTCTCTTCTTTTCTTCCCTAGCAACTCTAAACCGTCCCACCTCCCTCCATTATTTCAGCCCCTTCTCTCTCTAATCCCCTCCTATCTAGCCCTTATCACTTTATCTCTTCCATTAATCTCTCTTCCTTGAAGCTTGAGGAGCTAGAAGATATAGCTTTTTTGAAGAATCTAAGGTAGGTGCTCCCCATTTCATGTACATTCATTCTTCATGGTGTAGATCCCTTATTTTCTCTCATTTGGGATGTGTAGACCCACCAATCAATGGTGGAGATCCTACACAACCTTCTAGATGTGGCCAATGGGCCCATCTTGTGCATACATGTCCATACATGGGATTATTCTCTTGACGGACCCCTTGCATGGGGATTTTTCCTATTTCTCTAAGTATGATGGGTCATATAAACCCTTGCATGTGGCTGAGATGGCATCCCAACCATTCATCTCAAAGATCTAGGCCATGTGTTACAATATCTATGTTGTACATGTGTTTATATTGTTGTCTGTGGTTACAATTGCGTGGGGATGGCTCAATAGTGGAGGAGCCCTCCCTTGGTAGCTAGATGCTTCTCCTTTTCTTGCTAGGAATTCTGATCATGAGTGTGTGGCCCACCTTATGGACTAACAAGATCCCAACCATCCATAGAGAGGGGACGTTTTCACAAGTCCCTCCCATTGGATGTGTGGCCCCTAAATACACAAAAAGGGGTGCATGCAAACTTGTTTTTGGTGATGGGATGGTTTGAATATTTGTGGGACCCACTTGGGTTGACCACACCATGATTTTCAGGGGTTAAATCCCTATTTAATGTATGTTTGTAATTTACTTTTGTAAAGTATATGTTGCTGTCCAGTCTATCTAGACAGATTCTTAACCATTTTGGGGCTTAATTTTTGATCTTTTGGTGGGGACTTTGATAACATCCAATGCATTATTCTTGAATAACTATGTCCCACCTATAATCCTATCAAAATTTAGCCCTATCTGACCTTGGTTGAGGTCCCAAAGGTGTGGCCCAAGTGAGGTGGTTAGTCTGTAATTTCTGCATTGTTCCAACAACATATTAGTGTGGAATTCCTTAAATATAAAATGATTTTTCCACTGGTGGGCCATATCCATAGATCTTACTTTGTAGTACACATATGAGGGGACATAAAAACTAATTTTTCATAATTTTTAGAGGGCCTCTAATCCTCCCCATTGGAAGCTCAAATTCGGGCCTGTCTGAAATTTGCGGTAAACAAATTTTGGGGATAGTCTGTCTTATTTAAATTAATTAAAATACTTATTATATTTTAAAAAATTTAAAATTTTACAAACAGGTGGCCCACCCATGGTAGGACCTACCTGAAAATTTTTGGGATAAACAGATGCCTGTGCACACCGTGGCAAGAGTTGGACCGGCCCACCAGGCTGAGATGCCTAGGTTAAACAGACTTTTCTTGATAGTCTATTTTACTTAAATTAATTAAAATATTTTAACTATTCCAAAAATTCTAAAATTTTATGAAAAGGTGACCCACCCATGATAGGACCCACTTACCAATTTTTGGGGCCAACGGACCCCTTTGCATTTGATGGCTAGGGTTGGACCGGCCCACCAAGCTAGGATGCCTAGGCTACGACGTCCAGCCATGACTAGGCCGTCCACCCCCCTTATGGGGCCATATTGATGTATTTGTTACCTCGCCATCCATCCATTTGTGGTCCATGTGGGACGTGGCCCACATCCCTGAGGATTTTTCATTTGTGGGACCTAATTTAATGTGCTTTTGGGCCAATTGCCCAGGCCCATAGGACCCTTCACCTTGGGATGCCCAGGCCCATTGGATTGTTCCTGGACTTCCAGTTCAGCGGCATGGTCCACTTATTTTATGTGTGTAATCCATTCCTCCCATCTAGTGGGACCCACAGAGTTATATGTGGGCCACCAGGGAACATATACCTAATTTATATTATTTATTGTTAGGCTCCAATTGGCCCAGAAATAGGTGGGTTGGAAATTCAGCAATGGGCCCAAACTGGCTGCCCCTAATAGCTTGTTTTGGGGTAGCATGACCCACCAGATTAAGGATGGGTTATGCACATGAGATTGTCATTCTCTAAGATGTCTTTGGGCTTCATTTATGTTTACTTGGAAGCCCACCTCCATTGGATTTTATTTTAGATCTATGGTCATAGTTTTGGTTGGCCTTGGTAGGCCCATTCATCTTGGATCTTCTAGTTAGGTCCCTTGACCTTTGGGCCTACATTTCACTACTTATTGTGATGAGTTTGTGGGCCATAATGTGCAAGTAGTTGGGCCCTTGGTTGTCCACCAAAATAACCTTGTACTTGGGCCAAGTTGTGAGGACCAACTCACTTGGATAAAACATATAAATTGCCCATAAGGTTGGATTATCGGGCTGCCCACTAGGCCCACCACTATATGTGGGTTTATGACCTTTATGGTTGGGCCCATACCTTGCTTAAGGGTCCACCAAATTGCTTATGAGTTAGGTTTCATGTAATTGCCTACTAGGCCCATGATTGGTTTAGGCCTTGGGCCTTGATTTGTATTTGGTTAGAGGTGGGCTACCTCTTGGGAACCAGTTGAGGTTGGATGTCCTCTTAGGTGATCTTAAGGTAGGCTCATGGGTTTCTCTATGGGTGGTTAAAGGCCCACCATAGGCCCTAGGATATTTATTGGAGGCCCATTATGAATGTATGTTATGTGGAGCCTATCTTAACGTATGTTTGGTGCAGGCCGTGTAAGCCTTGGATCGCCCGATTATGGGGACACTCTCTGTCTTGGGCTGCTACTAGAATCGTAATCCAATAGTGGGCCCACTTGATCTTTTATGATGTATACACACCCTCTATCTGGTGGGGCCCCCTATGAGTATTGTTCGCCTTCATGAGATTATTCCCACATAGTTGACTAATTTCTGGGCTTTAGTAGGCCGAAAAAGTTGAGTGGGCCGAAAGTTTATCAAGGCCCTTAAATATACATTATTATGGCTGAAACTTTATTGGATGTGGGGCCCATCATATTGAGAACTTGTGTACGTGTTGCATTCTTTTGGGTCACCTTTAGTGATTATATGAGGACCCCATCTTAGATCATATTTTTGGGACATCTAGTGGACCTAGAGTGGGTAGGGATGTCCCAGCTTGGCCTAGCCATACATTGAGCCGACTTCCACCATTTTCATGTACTTGTGAGCTGAGATAAGGATGGTATTGGGCCATTGGTTACCCGCTTAAATTGCTAGTTATTGGGCTAATGTAGTGGAGCCCATTTCATCCAAACTGAAACTTATTTTTGGACCATATATTATGTACGCAAGCTACCCACCAAGTCCAACTTAATGTATGGAATTCTATGGCCATTGAGAATTGGACCTTGAGCCTTAATTCTCCTCTTGGGGGCCCATGTTATTGAAGGTAGCATTAGACCCTTTTTCTTATGGCCCATCATGAGGGATATATGTATGTGGCCACCTATTTTTATCTTGATTGTGTGCCTTGGGCCTTCTATCCATATAGTTCATGGTTGATATGCATTTTGAGGAATGGTGGTTAAATGTCCCCATTATGGACCCTTCTAGGCCTGGTAATATCTAAGTGTGATTGGATGCCCATCTTAGACTTTTGTTAGGGACATTTATGTAGTATTTAGTCCTGTAGCTTATATGCTTAGTCTCGTGGACTACCCCAGGTAAATGGGCCTCCACTGGAGGTTGGTTCCTTATGGATATTGTCTAAATACCTAGTCTTGGTCCCTTCTTAGATAGGAGTGTACCACATTATGTATCGACGCATAGCGCGTCTAGATTCATCTTCATGGCCCATGTAAATCATTGTATGCTTAGTTGGCACTGTGTGTGTATGGTTATGGTTATGCCATTGGGCATTGCATGTTACCTTCTCCGAGGGACGTAGTATCCCCTCTTGAGCATGTTGGATACTTGGAATTGATGCCTGATTGATTGTGTGATTCATGTATCTGACATTGTATAGTTTGTAGATATTCGCCCTTGCTTCATCAGGGTCGTAGCCTCCATAGGTATATCATGGATGGTCATGATTAGACACTAGAAATGTTACCTGAGCATATGGGGTGCATAGGATGCCCTTAGGTTAAAACCCCAAAACTTCCATGATACCAAGGATCTGCCCCAGCGCCGTGACCGGGTTGAACCATGAGTGCACAAGGGCCTTATACCGTTAGGCCGCGACTCTCACTATCGTGTGGTCGGTTGGGTTGAAGTGTGGCTTACCTGCCTGAGAGAAAGAGGGCAATAGTTAGGCTGAGTTTGACCAGCTCGTGAATGAGTCTTCTGCCGTCGAGCCTTGCTGGTGATTAGCTTACCACGAGTAGGTAGTGAGGTCTCTTACGCTCATTTGACTGTGCAGGTCTAGAGAACGATAATCATCCTGTAGTGTACTTGACCCTGATGATTTCCTTATGATGGAAATGTACTTGATATGTAGATTGGATATGAACACTGACATTACTTCGCATTGCATTTGCATCGACTGTATAAGCCTTATATTACATCGCCTTGGCATAGCGCCTAGTACTCATTACATTATATAGCTTAGGTATGGCTTCTTGCATTATTGTACTGCCTTGGTATAGCTTCTTCCATTCACGACAACCTTAGTAAGGCTAGTGGAGTTGGCCTTGATCATGTTTCCTTCCTATATACCTTATTATTCTTTTACGCACTATTGTTACACGCTTTCACCACCCTCTAAGCTTTCTATAAGTTTATGCACAATTGATGCGTGCAGGAGATCCTAGGTCGATGTCGTAGTGGCAGAGCTTGGATAAGAGTTGAGCCGAGGACCCAGTGTTGTAGATCTTCTTCCTTCTTCCCTTTGTCATCAGATGTATTTCCCTTCAGCAGTGTATTAAAGCTCAAATTTATAGTGAATTTTGTGATGTATGCCTTTGTTATTTCTGAGATGTACTCGTTGTGATCTTGGGTATGATCATATTGGAAATGGTTATGTGTTTATAAAAATTCTCCTTATAGGATCCCAGGATTGGAACCTGCCTCAGGAGCCGAGAATGGGGTACTACGAAGGCTGTTGCGATTAGAAGCGGGTATCGAGTTCCTTGTGAGTCCGGTGACCGAGTCTAGGGCGTAACAGTTAGAATCTGAGATTGAGGGCTGAGAGTGTTTCATGCCCAAGTGGGTCCATGACAACACTCGACATCTTTTGAGTGAGGGAGGATTGGTTGAGGGGTATCTATCTATCACAGGATTAGACATCACTCGAAATCCTCAGAGTTAATTGAAGTGATGGCTACAAATCAACTGGTCAATCAACCGGGAAGAAAACCTTAACCTCAGGTTGAGGAAGTCTAGGATATGAATGAGGTGCAACAAGCATCCCCGCCTCGTACTTCGTGAGATTATTTACAACCGACGGATGTGGCTCTATACGAATTTGGATTAAACAGATTTTCAACGCAGAATTGGTTCTGGATCATTTTTCTAGTCTCATTTGTGATCACATGGGGCTCATTCCTATCAAAGGAAAAATGTAATTTAGTAGCCTTATATATGGGATTCAAAACCCATAAGGTATCCCTCCTTAATCATGCATATGTAATTGTTTATTAAGGTTCAAACATGGGTGCTTTGGAAGAGTTGTGCAGAAGAAAAAGAACAGTTCAGAATTGGTTTTTAGCCATTTTTGGATGCATCCCACGACACCACGTGCATCCAAAGTTGGCCAAAAACTCATAAAATTATATAGTTCTGTAATGGATAGCAAGTATAAATGAAGATGTGTACAATACGTAGATCAAGGTGGGTTCCATCTAGGTTCATGTGGCCCTATGAACTGGTTAGATGGCTAGGAAATGTTCTGGTGGGGCCCACTATTAATGGGTCCCACACAACTTCCAAATTGTGTTATTATTTATGTTCTTAAGCCATCTACACCATTGGATGGGTCATCATCTTCACTTGGGGGTCCACTCTTTTGTGGGTCCTTACACCTACACTACATGGGAAAGAAATCAAGGAAATAAGAGAAGAGAAATGTGAGGGAGTGTACTCACTTAAGATCACTCCTCTCTCTCTCTCTCTTAGTAGGAAAATGTTGAAAATGTTAAGGATTGAAGGGGTATTTGTAGAGAATTTGCTAAAATTATGGTTAAGTTAGATTATTGTGGTTATGATTAGCTTAGGCAAGGATTATGGCAAGTAATGCATGATTAGGACTTAATAGTGGATTAAATGAACATGGGGTGGCATGACATGATGACATCATGCATAAGGTGTTGTATGGAGAAGGGTTGACTTTAGGGTACACATGAGAGAGGGATGGTATGGGTGTGTGACATCACACACATGGGTAGAGATTCTCTCACTCATGTGTGGCATGGTGCATGTATGCATAACATATATTATGTATAAGTGTGAAATAAAATATATGGTGCCATGCACACATGATACACCAATGATTCTTCACGGCATATCTCACTAACGGAGTGTCGTACAAATACACAGGTGGTACCTCCGTGATTGCGGTGATGGGGCGGTCGATATGAAATAGGTTTCGAGGCCTTGGGGTTCCTGTTAGTCTAGTGTGCACTATGCACAACTAGGTGTGTGCTATGTAAGGCTAGTTCAAGTCTTGCTAAGGGTGTCGATCATACGTGCACATAGGCATAGAAAATGGTACGGAATGGACGGGGTCTTACAAATGAACTTTTGAATTAAGGTATTTTCTTAATGACATCGAATCTCCTTCGATGGCATCGAACACTCATTTAAGGGTGCATGAATATGTCCAGCAATAAAATCAAAATTTTATGATTTTTACGATGGGATCGAGGATGGCTTCAATGTCATCGACAATTAATTCGATGGCATCGAATGGTCAATTTCTGCACTTTCAATTTTGTACAATTTGAATCTTTAGTTTTCTTCTTTCCTTACTTGATTTCCTTGTATCTTGGATTCATGAATTCTTTAATCTTGACCTCCATAGATCTAATCCTCCACTTGGTCATTTGTTGAGCATTAAATCATCGCTTTAAGTGTGCTTTTCTCCTTAGCTCTTAAAATCACCTTGCATGAGAAAACATGCGTAATTAGATAAATTAAGCAAATCAATGCTCATAAAACCAAAGTATAATAAGGGAGGAATATAAAATATTTCACACTCAACAGTTAGAAGATTTATATACCAGTTAAAGACAGCTCTTGTTAAGGAATTTTTGAATAACCTGAGCTTCAAGAAGTTCTTGTGGAAGCTTCACCACATTACATGATGAAGTGGCATATATGTTCAATGGTGAAGGCCTCATTGTCTCTCAAAAGTAAACTCAGGGAACCTGAAACCTCTTAGGAACTCAAAATTTCAATCGATCGACTTAGGGTATGGTTTTCTATAAGTCAGTCGAACAACTCGTTGACCATTTGGTTGCACTCTATACTCCTGGATAAGCCTTATGACATCGTCCAGGCTGAGCAGGCGTTTCGATCCTGGTGGATTTTCTTAGCCAGGGTATTTATGTGGTTGTTCAAGGTTTGGATACTGTGTCATATTAGGAACGGTCATTGGGTAAGGTAAGGCCAACAATTGCACCCCAAGCACCTCCACCCTTTGATAGTAGTTATGGATAGGAAGTGAAGTCAATGGTTACCCCTAGAGCGCCTTATTCTTGTGTTGTCCTTGATAGTGTGGAGTATGGGCTGATAGTTTCCCTACGGGTGGCTCCATCCTTTAATAGTTGTCATGGTAGGGAAGTGCAGCTAGTGGGTATGCCGTAGGCACCTTAGCCTTATGATCGTTGATATGTGGTTGATATTTCTTAGGGTTTCCCCCCTATGAATTCCACCATGGTTGACCAAGCCACCAAGACGTTGTGCCTCAAGTGGTTCAGCTTTGTGGCCATAAGATATTGTTTGGGTAGTCAGCTGCCCTCGAGTTACTTGGATCGACCAAGTGTTGACTCTCGATAGGGTAATAACTCTATGATTCATGGTAATTTGGGTGGTTATAAAAATGATCATTTTGGTTGTTCCTTGTCAACAATGAAGGCGGTGAAGGATGACATTGAGGTTCGAACTGACTAGCTCTAGTTGGGGGCTTAGTAATTCGCTCTTCCTCATGTCTGCTAGGGTGAAGTAAGGAAGAGCATTTATCAATGGCCTCAAGTCTCACAATAAGACTTTGGCCAATTTTATTTTATTTTTCTTATCTCGAGTTGTGACTTACACAATCTAGCAACATGTTGCATGCATATAGTGAATTGGTCGAAGAAGGCAGCAAAGTCACTAGAGATTTATTGGGAAGATGATCCTACTTCAATGTCGTCAATGGGTCATAATGCTAGCCCAAGTCTTTTTCTTCTTCCACAATATCTATCATAGAATTAGTCTTTTTTTTATTTAGGATGCATTTTTCTAATAACAAATATAAACCTGTTGGGTCCCACTGGGCATCCCAAAAGAGTATTGTTGCGAATTCAATCAAACAAAGCCATAAGTTTGAACGAGGGCTATATTCAATTTTAGTTTATTGGTATGATGCACGAGCATACCAGATTCTACTCAACTCAAGGTTTGATTGAACTGCGGGTATTCTCTGACATTGAGATGGGCAGATTGGACACTAGACATAGGATCCAGTTATCCTCGCAACCACCAGTTGGGCTTGATGTTCAAACAATTTATGAAAGGATAAGGATTATCCCTTCTGAATGGATTTTTTTTACCTTATGACAATAGACATAAATCTACAGACTTGAGGATTTTTTCTTTCACCAATACTTTCAAGTCAATATTTCTTAAAGGAACAAGAATGTACAGATAAATAAAAGAAGGTTAAACAATGTCAATTTTATTAATAGTTAAATGTATGGCCCATTATAATCAATATAGTATTAAAAAACCAAAGAAATAAACAAAAATAAAAATTAATACCTGATTCTTCTATCAAAACAGACGATCAAGGTGGGTGGTTATCAAGATGTGAGTGGATGAGTATGATCAGCTAAATAAAAACTTAGTTGATCATGATCCTACAACTTAAGGTTGCATATGTTTAATCTACTCCTAAGGTCTTGTAGAGGAAGCCTGAAAAAGGGCAAGCTTAACAGTCCTAGAGAAGGGGGTGAATAGGACTATGCCAAATAAAAATTAAAGTGCTGAAATAATAAATAAATCAGAAAACTCAATCACACTAGTATTAAAAAATTGATTCATACTACTTCGTAGGATAACCTACACCTAAAACAAAGTTTAGGTAGGACAACCTTATTTCACGAACAATTGTAAGAATCAAGATCTCATACCAAGCAAGAGAAAATATAGCTGTCTATTACAAACATTCACCACTTTTGCATAAATAAAATTATAACCATTCTTCACAAATGTAAAAACATAAACATTCACTACAACACCAAGAGTTATAGTGGTTCGGCGTGTACAACAATTGTTCTCAAATAGCCACACCTACTCCACTCTCAATAATCATTATCCATATGATATTGGCTTTTATTATAAACAAGGTTTTCATAGGGTCACCTTAAAACCTGATATAGTTGTAATTTTAAAGGGCTATCACAAACAAAAAATCCTCACTGAGATTTTCCGGCTATATCAGAAAAGCAAACAAATGAGACTTTCTCGCTATCTCAATAAAAACAAAAATAAAAGACAAAATATACTTATCTTCACCTTGTTTTAACAAGAAAATAAATGTGTTTTGATTCGGGGGATTATCTTATTCAAACATAACAAAAGGAAAGCATAAAGACGATCATCACGTATTTATTCTGAGTTCATTTACATCCTCTTGATCTCCCTTGATTCTAAGATATATTCATTTGAATATGTACAGATTAATAACATGAAGATATTAAATTCAAATAGCAAATTCGGCAGTATTTTGGCATGAATTTCAGTCATCTCTAAAGACTTGGGAGGGATTACCGATCAGACTGATCAATCTTCAAGAAGATAAGAATTTTGACAGCCTTCCGGCGCTATTTTGAACATCTCCTAAGACTTAGGAGGAATGTACACTTTAACGGCTTATCTCCTTTTGCATTCGAATAGAAGAACTCAGAGATCTCTTCTATTTCGACAGCATAACGACGGACCCGCGCAAAGCACATGGTTTGCGCGGTTCGGCACAAAGGCTTTTGGGTTGTGCGGTCCTGCGCAAAGCCTTCTGGAAGACCGCTCTCACCTTCGGTCTTCTTGCTCCACTTGCTCCGCTTTATCTTCTCTTCTTGGTCCACTTTCTCTCTGTAGTCTTCGATCAAATCCATTAACAAAGGAAGGAAAGGGGTATTTATAGGCACGCACACGTGCGAAAACCTCAACCTTAGCGATGTTGGACAATATCACCGAATTATCTGAACTTCACTAATGCATACGCTGTCACTTTGTGGGGACCCGCGCAAAGGATATAGTTTGCGCGGTCCCGCATAAAGAGTAACGTTTACGCGGACCCGCGTAAAGTACTTTATAAGTCATTTTGTCACACTTTCATTCCAACTCGCCTTCACAGCCTTTTGATCTTCATTTGTTTCCATTCTTCTCTTGTTTTTAGTCCTCAACAGATGCCCCCTTGATCCATTCTTTATTTTCCTTAAAATCAAAGGAAAGGATCAATGAAATTTGCCCCCTTTTATGTTGGCCCGTGTACCGTACTCGGCCAGAAACCCTATAAATAGCTTAAAGACTTCGTCATTTGCTCAGATCCGTTTTATGCTTGAGAAATTTTGGCCCAGTATCTCTAACCCACGCAATCGATATTGTTAGCGCGGCCCCGCGCAAAGCATACGTCTTGAGCAAAATTTCTCCAAGTCCCCTTCGTTCCGCGCAAAGGATTTCCTTTGCGCGTTCCCGTGCAAAGTGCCCTGTCCGTCACTTAGCGATTTTTTGCTTCCTTCTCTTTTCCTTAACTTTTTCTAGACACTTAGCGGCCATTTCTTCCCTCTTTCTTCTTTCCTTTGCATCCCTTCTCTGATTTCAACCCTTGAACACCATTTCCATCATGGCTCATACTAAGCGAACCTTTCGTCCTGTAGATTCACCTACTGAACAACCTTCTCATCCTAATTTTCCCGATCCATCTTCTTTTCATCCTTCTCCCTCTTCTGATCAACCCCTTATTAAGCGAACAAAAACTACCGCCTGCACTCCTTCTTACTTTAAAGAGCCTGTACTTCCCACTTTCGACTTCACCAACCGTATTGAATCTCTACCGTCCCCTATTCATCGAGAAATAGCGCTGGGAAGCCTTAAATGCCCTCCTAGGCATGGCAGAGAATACGATTGGTATGAATGGTTGAAAACGACTGCCCATATCCGCACAAACAGTTAAAGACCACCTCCTCGAGAAGACACTCCTCCTGCTTCCCATTCGAAGAAAGCTTGCTGAAACAGGGCGAAAGAATTTGAAGAGAAAATTGCTGAACATAAGAAGAAGAGGCTCCAGAACTCATGGGACTCAGTACGAGTTATCAAGGGTATCATGAAGTTTGATAACCCCCACTCGGAAGGCATGATAATAATTCCTATCAACGTTTACCGCCACCAGTGTATGCTCGACTGTGAACCAAAGGATCATGCTCAAGGCGAAAGACTGATGTACACTGAGTCATAGGCAATGAGAGAACCGCATATCCTTGAAGGGATAATACAAATGAAAAAGCCGTGGTAAAATATCAAAAAAATCTATCCCATGATTTTCCTTGCGCCTTTCCATAGCCCTCATGATCTTTTTCCTTCTCATTTTTACGAGACCTTCCGCCAATGCTTCAGAGATCACGCTCAACTTTAGGGACCATAAGACTTCTGGACCAGAGGTCTACTAATTTCTCGATGTTATTATTCTGATTGGGCAGAAGCTATCTTGCTGAAGCATGCGAACATGCTTGCCAAAATTGGTCTTTACGATGCTATAGAAGTCACATCCAAGCACTTCTATAAAGAACCCAATGTGTTAAAAGGTTTCATCGAATATTGGTCACCAACTACCAACTCTTTCCACCTTCCATATGGTGAAATGAGTGTAACACTCTGGGACCTCCATCGTATCACCGATCTTCCCATAACGGGTAAATTCTACGAAGAATTCATCCCCTCCAACAGGGAACTAGCCTTCGTTTCTTCTCCTTATTGCAGGCCTTCCATTTTTGAAACCACTATTAAGCTTTTCAAGGAGATGGGGAAATTCTCCAATATTCACAAGCTTTTCCCTTTGCAATGGCTTGCACACTTCTCCAAATCCCTCAGGTATTTATGAACCCATGACTCAACTCTTTTTTCTTTTCTTCTTTTTAAAAAATTTCAGCATATACATATTCTCCTTTTTGTAGATTTCGTGATTGTCGCTCTAAAGAGTTAACACGGCTCCGAGATGCAATGAAGGAAAGAGCAGAGTATACTTCATTTGGGGAACTTGCGGTTTTCTAGGCCTATTGGATAAGCCTTGTTGTACTCCCCAGCTCCAAATGGGCGGACGCTGTTCGCCCTACGATTTTTTTTGTAGCCGATGCCTTCGCAGAAGACCATAAATATTCTCTTGCTCCTCCGATATTATGCTCCATTTATAGAGCCCTTGGGGAGATAGTCACCCACATAAAGGATCCTACTCTTGAAACTTCATCAGCATATACTTCTTAGCATTTTATCACAGGTTGGCTAGGAGTCTACTTTCCCTGGACTTTCATCCTGCACATCTTTCACTTTGGTTCTTTCAGCAAAGGGCTATGGCCAAGAGGGCATATGACTGGGTTGTTAATAAGATCCGGGACACTGACCAGATGGATTTTTTTCAATTTCGTCTTCACCGCTACATCGAGGATACAGATATGGTGGATCAAGGAATACTCACCTCAGCAGAAAGGGTGTTCTTTCTTTCTCTTCGTTCTTGCAGTCTACCTCTTCGGGAAGGGACAAAATTCTGACGAGAGCCTTATTATCCCAACCGTTTTGCTCGCCAATTTGGTTACGATCAAACTGTACCAAAAGACTGCGGACTAGTCACCCGAAAGATGCATTGTTACGGCACGGGCCCTCTCAACTGGGCCATGATATGGAAGCAACTTTTGAATGTCCGTGTTGATTCATCTTTCATAATTCCTAGTTGCGAGCGCGTAGTCCATACTTCATATAGCTAGATGCAATGGTGGGATCATCAGTCATATTTAATCACCAAATGTTTACCCGTGGATTCTTCTATCTTTCTTCATCCACCTAGGTTGAAAGGCAAGCTAGAGAGCGGGATCGACTTTATCCCAGAGAAGAGTCATGCGTCATATAGTGGAGAAATTTGTAGAAAAATATCACTAGATAAAACCCATTAATACTTTAGACGGCTGGTTTGCTCACGAGGTCCTAAGGGAATTTGAGCAAGCTCCTCGTGACTCCATGAATCAAGCTACAGATGATATTACAGGTACATCTTCTCCTCTTCCAGCAGAGACTGTAGTGGTTCAAGATGAACCAACTCATGATGCTTCAGCGCTTCCTTTACAACCCACTCGCCCTAGTTCATCATCTCCGATGACTAGATCAAGGGCGAGTTCGCAAGCTTCACCACACGTCTCTCCCGAAGGAACGGGACAAGCGCCTGTCTCTCCTCCAATCAAAGAACCTGCACCAGAGATCAGTCGGGCTGCTTCCTCCAACGGAAAGAAAATTGCTAGTGAAGAAATTGACGAAGAACTTTTGGAGAATGAAAGCACGGCCTCATCATCAGAGAATACTGCCTCTTCTCAGCATGAAGATGATGAAGATGGTGAAAGTAGCAAAGATACAAATGACGATTTTGAAGAAGGAGAAGTTGATATTGACGGAGAAGAGGAAGTAATTGCAGAAGGCACTGAAACAGAACACCCCACAACCTCTAAAGCTCTCCTTAGCACTAGAATTCCTACGAAATCTTCTATAGCTGTAGAAGAAGAAGAGGAACCTTTAGATTTTGGTGAATATGGATACTCACCAGGTAAAGGGAATTTAACTTTCACATATCTATCTATTTGCTTATTTAATATCAATTATTTATTTAGAATTATTGCATTTCTCCCCTATTTTCAGGTGCTCATATCGCTAATATTGAGATCGGTGAAATTTCTCCTTCAAATCCCCCTGCAAGTGCATCAGCGATTTCATTGAGAATCCCTTTAAGTCCATTATCGGCGCCCAGAACAGTAGCTCGTGAGATTGTATTTCCAACTGAAAACACGGACTTGCGACTCCGACCACCAGGGACTCAAGTACGGAGGTCACGACACCTTCCCTTGCAGATATAGTAGGGACTAGTCCTTCTGTGATTTAAGGAGCCTCTCTTTCTGCTAATCGTGTCCTGACGACAGGTACACGCGGATACATACATATTAGCTTATTTTATTCAAAGCAATATATAACCTTTTATTGATATCTCTTTATACTTTCTCCCTTTGTGTTATAGGAACCCCTCCTAGTAGTGGGGCAGCCAGCTCTGACTCGGTAGCCACTACATCTGAGCTCTTATCCTTTGCAAAAATCCCCACTCACAAGATGCTCTTGATGAGGAATTCTTTGTCAGCAATAATCCATATCTTTAAAGATCCTGAACAATGGTCAGACTTGGATCTCGCTATTGAGATCTTGGAGAATTTTGCAAGGATGGCTAGAATTAATATATCTTCTTTGCAAGATTCTCTTCTCAGATTCTGCGATTCAGTAATTTCTTTGGCGTCAACGGAAAATGTTACAATTCCACCCAATATTTTGGAATATGGGCAGCGATTGGCTATGTCTAAAGAACAAGTTTCTTTGATTACTTCCTCCATTTCTAAGCTTGAGCAAGAATATTCAATTCTTCAGGATTAATTAAAGGTTTATACTGATGAAGAGCGATTATTCAAGATCGCATTACTGCTTTGAAAGAAGAAATCTCTCAGCTGGGGTTGAAGGATCACGAGAAGGAATCACCCATCCAAGATATTGAGGAGAAGATGCGAGCTAATATTCAATCTATTAATGCAGAAAAATTTGTGCTGCTACAAAGTAGAGAAGTAATTACATCTATGGAGAGTAAGCTAGCCGGCCTTCCTGATCAGGCAAAGATTATTCTTGAAGAAAAATCAAAGCATGATGCAGCTCAAACACAATTAAAAGAAGATTTGCGAAGATATATGGAGGCATTGGGAATTGCAGAGGAACTTTAAGCATGTATTTTCCATTCATATGTTTTTTGAACAAGAAACTTTTTGACTTTTGATAGATGTATTTATGACAGCATTTTAAGATATTCTCCCTTTTTGCTGAAGCATTATCATATCTCATATCATCGTAATCATATTTGCCTATTTATACTATTATATCACATATCGTTGCGATTGTATTTATGATAGCAAATTTTTAACCTTTTAGGTATGTTAGTGCGGGATTTCCTATGTGGGTATTTAAGTTGGCGGTACTATATTTTAATTTAGTCAGTCACACACAGTTTAAGCTCATGAGTAGTGGAGCACACACACAGTTTAAGCTCATGAGTAGTGGAGCTGGTCTTATGTGATAGTCTCCGTAACTTTCAAGAGTTCACTGGACTTCTCACTGCCTAGTAAGTTCACAGGCCGCGATCCATCAGAGGGGCCCAGTGAAGCTACCGGGACTGTGAACTCGGTTGGGTTTACGCACAGGGTTGGCCACGGTAACTCTCTAGAGTTCACAGAGCTCGCACGACTACCTTTGGGTATCAAATCTAGGATCGTCAGTCCATCAATGAGTAGGCTTAAACCTTTCCTCATGAGTACGTACTAAAATCAAACCGTAAATCTGGAGGGTCTTATGCATGGTTGGCATGGTGCTCACACTGCGGCCCTTATTTCCTTCGTCTGCAAGAGCGAGCCCATTCACGGGAGGGCATTTTCCTCCATTCCCCGTGATGCTGCCAGGCAACTATACAGACGACATGGGAGTTACGCGTGACTAGCCATTTACTTTTTAGCCTTTTAGGTATATTAGTCATAGGCTTCATCAGCTGCCAGCATGGGTGGGTAAGATAACCTTCACGGGCTTTTTAGGGCCACTGACTTCTCGTCCGCTTACCCGAATGGCGAAAATGGTAGGACTTATGCGTAGCTGGCCGGGTCTTTTTGATCGATCCTTCCAGGGCTTGATCCTTTTAGAGCTTTTAGCCCTTCTTTTAGAGCATAATAAATTTTGATTTGGCTCTTGGCTCTTTTATGATTTTTCTTTTCTTTTTAAGATTTTGGCCCTTTTAGGATTTTGACCCTTTGAGGATTTAGCTTGGCTAGACTGCCTTGGATGATTGTAAGCTATATGCATAGTTAGCCATATAGGCTTGGCTAGGCTGTCCCATCGTGCCTTGTAAGGCAATAATAATTGTGATCATCATTATCGCTAAGATGATAAATGTGTCTGACTGAGATTGACACATCGTTACTTCTGATAATATCTTCATGAAAACCTTGTAAGGCAATAATAATTGTGATCATCGTTATCGCCAAGATGATAAATGTTTCTGACTGAGATTGACACATCGTTACTTCTGATAATATCTTCAAGAGGATTTTCATGATGATACACGATGATACCCCCCAAACTTTGTCACTTGTAGGACTCATTTGGTGATGGCGATGATCACTTTCATTCAAAATACTTGCTAAATGTAGTCAATATGCTCATGAATTTCTTTTTTATAGATTCTCTTAACATATGGACATAATCTCATTCCTTCTTGCCCCCTTTTGATATAGAATCATTATGTTGATAATATTCTGGATCAAAATCAGTAGCTTCTTTTAGGGGTAATATCTTTTGATGAAGCGAGCATTGACCGGTATACTGATACCTTTCCTATCTTGATCGGCGATTCTATATGTTCCATTGGAATAGACTTCATTTATTACATACGGCTCGTCCCATTTGGGCTCGAATTTGCCCCCTGTTCGGCGAGTGACCACTATAGGTCTTTTCAACATTAACACCATATCTCCTTTTTTGAAAGAGTGGTGTTTACCTTGTTTATCAAAGGCAGCCGATATCTTGGCTTGATATGATTGCAATCGCTGTTGGGCGGCCAGACGTCCCTCATCAAGAAGATCCAACTCTTTCAGCCTTATTTTAGCATTTTCATCATCTGTTATGGACTGATGTACTGCCACTCTGAGCGATGCCACTTGTATTTCGATTGGGATAACTGCCTCCATGCCATAGATTAATGAATATGGTGTTGTCCCCGTTGTTGTGTGCTGAGTAGTCCTGTATGCCCATAATGCTTCTTGCAACTTTTCATCCCAATCACACTTGTTGCCAGTGACCGTCTTCTTCCATATTTTGATGATCATTTTATTAAACGCCTCTGCTAGCCCATTGGCTGGGGGATAGTAAGGTGTTGAAAATGAGTGATGAATGCTGAATTTCTGGTACAAATTTTCCATGCCTCTATTTTTGAAGGGAGTGCCATTATCAGTAACAATTTTCTTTGGAATACCGTGACGGTATATTATGGCATGCCGGATGAAATTGACCACGTCCTTTTCTTTAATGTTGCGTAGAGCGACTGCTTCAGTCCATTTGGAGAAATAATCCGTAGCTGCCAGAATATATTACTTTCCTCTGGATGAAGGCGGGTTTATAGGACCAATTACATCAAGTCCCCAAGCGGAGAAGGGCCAAGAGGCAACAGACTGGTGCAAGTCTTTTGGGGGAACATGTATAATGTCTCCATGAATCTGGCATTCTTGGCACTACTTTACATAATCTATAACATCTTTGAACATGGTGGGTCAATAATAACCCATCTGATGTATTCTGTGGAATAAATTTTAACCCGCTTGATGTGCCCCACATTCACCAGAGTGTGCTTCCCGCAATACTTGCCTTGCTTCTTGCTCGTCTAAACAGCGTAACAACATTCCATTGTAAGATTTTCTATATAATACCTCATCGCATATGATGAATCTAACCGACCGCTGTCTGATTTTTTGCTTCGTTGCCTGATCCTCTAGTAGGATATCAAATCTGAGGTAATCAACAAAAGGTTGACGCCAATCATCTGTTGTTATTTCTAAGCATGATACAGGAAGCGTTTCAACTGCTTCTTCTATTATCTCTGAAGATGGTAAGAATCTTCTTTCTTCTATAATTACTTGAAGAGGACTCCTGTTAGAGCAGGACAGGGCGGCTGCTAGGCTAGCCAAAGCATCCACTTTTACATTTTCTGACCACGGTATATGCTTAATTTCTACATGGCAGAACCATTCTAATACTTGTTGTGCCTTTTGATAATAGGGCAAGAGTTCTTTCTTTCTTACTTTGAACTCGGTTGTCAATTGATTTATAATTAATTTGGAGTCTCCAAAGATATGCAGCATTCTTATTTTCATCTGTTGAGCTATTTCTATCCCAATGATGAGGGCCTTGTATTCAGCCTCATTGTTTGTGCATGCGATGCCGATTGTGAATGAGTATGGTAACAAGTCACCTTGAGGAGTAATAAATATCACCCCTGCCCTCGCTCCTGATGCCCATGTAGCGCCGTCGAAGTACATCTACCACGGGCTTTGTGCTTCGGCCAGCATAACGTGCTCATCTGAAAAGTCATCAGTGATAGCTTCGCAATCTGCCACGGGGTGTGCTCCAAGGAAATCCGCCACCACCTGTCCTTTCACTGCTTTGGCCGGTTTATAAGTAATGGTGTATTCTGAAAGCAACAACATCCATTTAGCCAGTCTCCCTGACAACATTGGCATTGTCATTAAAAACTTGCTCGGGTCTGCTCTTGAGATTAGAGTTATGTCATGAGAGAGACAATAATGCCTCAAATTTTGGACTGTGAATATTAATGCCAGACACTCTTTCTCAATTGGAGAATAATTGCATTTGGCTCGGGATGCTTAGTACTAGCCTTGGCTTGAAATCTTCCTGGGGTAGCTAAAAATGGCCTACACCTTTCAGCATTGGGTAATGGCATTGTATAATTAGATTGCAGAATTCTTAACTGCTCTGGCGATAATAGTGTTAATGGTAATTGTCCAGGTTACCTTAGGTGCTTTGGTACAAAATAGAACTTCTTCCTTACTTTCGTCGTCCTAGAAGATTCTACCCTTTCTTCTCGAGCCTTGTTTACTTGAACGTCTTTGGAGACTTTATTTTTATTACTATGTCTCACCTCCTCAGAGAACTCTTTGTAATAACTGGCATGTGCAAAGAAAGACTCGGCTTTCGTATATGGTTTTGCATCAGCCATCACCTTACATTGTACTCCGTCCTTGCAATACCTGAAGCATTGATGCAAAGTAGAGGGTATGATACTGTATTGATGTATACATGGTCTTCCTAGAAGGAGATTGTATGTCGTTACGACATTTATAACATGACATACGACGTCAGTACTTAATTCTCCCCCTTCCAGCGTCACTATAATTTTACCCAGCGCACGCTGCCCATCTTGATTGAAGCCCTGTATCATTATTCCACGGGGCACAGATCAGAATGGCGGTAGCCCAATTTGCCTACCATTGAAAGCGGTAACAGGTTTACTGCAGACCCATTATCTATCATGATCTATTTTACCCTTGTCCCGCAGACATGACCTTCTATCATAAGGGGCCTGTTATGTTCCGTCTCGCTAATCAAATCATCATCGGAGAATGAGATGACTGGCAGACAATCTGCTTGTTCATTGTGTCTTTCTTGCTTCATTTCTGTCAGCAGAGTTTCTCTGACATTGTGATTAGATAATGCCTGTATAAAACTCTGTCGGAACTCTTCTGACAACTTGAGCGCATCATAGATGCTTAAACGTGCCGGTATCCCTTTTAAATGGCTAACTACGTCGTAAGCCACTTTCACCGTTTCGCCCCTGTTCTCTTTTCCATCGTCATTATTCTGTTCACCGATGATTTCTTTCCTCATAATCCCCATATTCTGCTTTTCGGGACCTGCCATCTTCCTTCCTGAGTGCAATGTAAGCATTTCCGTATTCTTTACCGACTTTTGACTTTCTTTCCTTCCCATCTCTCGATCTTTTTCTCAGGCTGTGAACATATTTACCGTCGCTCTTGTATTCCTTTTCTTTCCTTCACCGGTTATTATTTCACCCTTCTCTATCATCTGCTGTATTATACATTTCAGCGTATAGCAATTCTCCATCGGGTGTCCCACTAGGCGATGATATTGACAAAAATCTCTTTCCCTAGTTTTTGTCACATCTTCTGGGCGTTTGGGTTCTGACAATTCTATGGTGCCAGCTTTTAGCAACTCCTTCATCATAGGAACCACATCTTCCTTGTTGAAGTCGAACCCTTTATGAGAGTCGAGCATCCTGAACCTTTTTCTATTGTAATTATACTTTGACTGATTCCATCCTTCTTTTTGTCCCAGCCTCCTGTCTTTTGAGCCCTTCATATCCTTGTCTTTCTTATTACGATCGACGGTATTTACAGTCGTCCGGCCGGATGCCCTTCTAATAGTCTCGTGATGGAAAGTTGACATTTTGTGCGTCATTAATTCCAACGCGTGAGCTTTGGTGGCTAGGTCACGGAATGTTCGGATATCGGCACTGGTGAGTCCAAACGCGATTCCTATTTCCATAGAATTCAAACACATTTTTTACCTGTTCCGTTTCCTCTGGCAACTGTCTGCATGAAGTTCCCAGTGTTTTCCATTTGTCGATGAACTTTTCCACTGGCTCTCCTTCTCGTTGTCATATAGAGACCAACTTCGTAATGCTGACATCGCATTCCGACGAGAAAAAATTTGACATAAAAGCATCTTGCATTTGTTCTCAAGTCCGCATCGATCCAGGAGTCAGGCTGGAATACCATCGGAACGCTTTATGGGTTGCGACGACCCAAACAGTCTCAAGCAGTATTATGGTACTGTGAAAAAATTCCCCATACTAGTAATGAAGTGCATCAGATGTTCTTCCGGTGATCCTTTCCCATTAAATTTCTGGAAATTCGAATGCTTGAAATTGGCTGGAGACGGAACGTCTTCCACTTCTCTCGGATACGGTGTTCGGTATTTGAAACGACATGCATTTTCTCGCTCCCTTTCTATTCTCACGGTTTCTTTAACGACTTGTCTTATGTCATCTTGTGTTAAGGATCTTACTACTGGAACAGACTCTCGTGATCCGATCCCTTGTGGACGAGGACCCTCCTGTTGGCTTCCTTGCCCATTTGTTGCCCCCATCATCGGTGGAGCCGCTATTTGGGCCACATTATACGCCAAAGTAGCTAAAGCTTCTCTGAGGTTTCGACACTCCTCCATTAACGCTCTTTGCGCTTCGGCCATTTGGTTGACACGATCTTCTGTCGTTGGCATGTTTTCTTGATTCGTCTCGGTCACATGCACCGTGGCTTCCTTACTGCTTGCCGAAGCTATTGTTGGGGTAAAATGAGAGTATGTTGATGCAGCGGGGCTTGTAAAGAGGGAAAAGATCGGAGTCTCATTTGACTTCCTTGTACTTTCTGTGTTGCTGATTGATCGGGGTGACACAGTCCTTGGCAAACTTACCTCGGCTGACGCAGGCGTTGGTGAACTTATTAACGGCGCCTTGCCTTTCTGCTCTTTTGTCCACTTGTTCCTTGGAGTGACCAGCATCGAAAAATTACGCGACGCGAACTGTGAACCTGTCTGCTTGGGGTATATCGCAGGAGGAGCGAGCTCAGGGTTCTTCCTGACTGTACTGCGCATTATCGGTCCTCTAGCCTTTGGCAAAGATGGGTTCGCATTATGGTTCTTCATATTCCTTGCTTTTGTCTTGCGTGACAAGACCATGGTCCAGTCTTCGTCACTTTCTTGCGATTGAGGTGAAACGGATATGACTCCAGCTGTCACTCGAGTCACTGTATTCTTGCCAGTGGGATGCAAACTCCTACGCTTTGGAGCACCATTTGGTGCGTATTCCACTATGAATCCCGTGGGGGTGAAACGGAAATTCGCTTTTCTCGTAAAGTTAGCCATCAGTTGTATGCTGCAGTCGAACTCAAGTACCTTCGATAATGAAACACACATGAAGTTGGTATATGAAGGGTTAATATAAACAATCTTAGAGATGAAGGGGAGGATGTTCCCACTGAGAGTCGCCATTTTGGCGTCTGGAAGACACCAAAAGGTAACAATCGCTTTTACACTTTTTTCAAATGTTAATGTTAAGTAAGATAATAAAGATGTTCCCTAGCAGAGTCACCATTTTTTTTTAACAAGAAAACAAATGCGTTTCGATTCGGGGGATTATCTTATTCAAACATAACAAAAGGAAAGCATAAAGATGATCATCACGTATTTATTCTGAGTTCATTTACATCCTCTTGATCTCCCTTGATTCTAAGATATATTTATTTGAATATGTACAGATTAATAACATGAAGATATTAAATTCAAATAGCAAATTCGGCAGCATTTCGGCATGAATTTCAGTCATCTCCAAAGACTTGGGAGGGATTGCCGATCAAACTGATCAATGTTCAAGAAGATAAGAATTTCGACAGCCTTCCGACGCTATTTTGAACATCTCCTAAGACTTAGGAGGAATGTACACTTCAACGGCTTATCTCCTTTTGCATTTAAACAGAAGAACTCAGAGATCTCTTCTATTTCGACAGCATAACGACTCCTCAACTTTATAGATTGCAGAATAGTCTGTTTGCGCGGACCCGCGCAAAGTACATGGTCTGCGTGGTCCGGCGCAAAGGCTTTTGCGTTGCGCGGTCCTACGCAAAACCTTCTGGACGGTCGCTCTCTGTAACACCCCGGATTTTGGCCAATCTGGGATTTGACGTCCTTAGGCAATGGGTCAACTAAAATACCTGAAAAATCGCTCAGAACCCAATTTCATAGCCAAAGAAACCACTTAGGATTAATTCCTATGGAAATTAAGCGTAAGTTAGCTAGCGCAACGCTGGAGTAGCTGGGAAATAGTCCCTGATCACTTTAAATACGTTCTACAAGACCCAAATCGAGTAGAACCAATGACTCTATAATACTTTATAACCTCGGATCAAACTCTAAGCCGGTTTGTTCTCTCGACCACTTTGAAATTTTGTATTGGATCTAGACCGCGCGTCGAAAGTCCGATATCTCCTATCTTAGACCGTTAGAACAACCTAGATGGACTTGACCTCATTTCAAAAATCAAGTCAAACCGATAATCACAGGCCATTTCATTGAGCCCGGACCGAAGAGAGTGCGAATAGGGACAGAATTGGAATTTCAAATTCAAATCTGGCACACGACTTGACGCGTCAGTATTGAGCGTTCTAACCGTCAGAATTCATCCAGATTACACCCTCGGATCAAGAGAAATTTCTATTTTATATCATGAGACTTTCAGCCCTGATCTACGTGCAGTGACCGCTGAACTGAAACTGATCCGCCACGTGCGATCTGCGAACCCTGCCAGACTGAAAACTTAATACATGCTAGATCTGGTACGCATGAGCTTAAGTCCGATCGCATTCGACCAGGGGACCACCAGAAAGCATCTTTTAGACCAAAACAGCCCCGATTTGGCTACCCCTCAAGTGAAACTTGTTCCCGAGCCTATTTCGGGCAAGTTTGGGCTTATAAAAGGGCTTGAAACCCTTACTCCTCTCTCCCATCCGAATTTGTAAAAAACCTAGATTGGGAGAGAGAAAAGGTGAGAGTTTGTGAGAGAAGGTGGGAGAGATCTTTCCCGACGATTCCTCCACATTTTCAGGTAAGAAAAACCCTAGAAAGTTGCTGATTTGATGTTTCTTCCGTTCCATAGCTTGATAGTTAGTAAATCTCATAAAACAGATTCTCTTATCGCTGTAGACGAAGCGTATACGCTCCGTTCAAATTTCAACATCCATAAGAGACAAGGTGCGGATTTTAGACGCTTTGATTGACTGTTTCCAAAGCTTTCAATGTCGTTTAATAGTAGATTCTTGACGGCAACGCCGTTTGACATGTACAACATGCTGTCCGTTTCCTGTTTCGTAAACTAACGAAGAATATGAGATTTAGAGAATTTTAGTCATTTGTAGGAAGTACTGTTTTCATGCATATTTTGCTGATGTGATTGACATGGTTTATTGTCGCATTAGAATGTTAGGAATGCGTGCATAATTAGTTTAGCGAAGAGATTCGCTTAAATGCGCACTTCAGGTCGACATACTATATGTAGACTTAAGTGTGTAGTGTAAGTGTTTGTATAAATGCTTGTATTAGTATGTATTGAATTAAATGATGTTATGGATTAGTTTGAGATTGGTTTCTCAATAAATATACTGGTGTAAATGGTTTCCTTCATGTTAGCCATATGCATGATTTCATTACATGAATGAAATGCATGTGCTTGATGATTCATGTAAGTTATATGTTATAATATGTGCTTGATGATTTCCTTATGATTTAGTTTGAGATTGAATTCTCAATTAATTTGCTGATGGAAAGGATTTCCTATATGTTGGCGATATGCATAATTTCATTATATGTGTGAAAGACATGTGTAGGATGATTTACTTAAGTTGTACGTTATAACATGTGTTAACATGCTCACATGGTTGTATTTCATTTCCAATGCTCTCACATGATCGCTGATGTGGATTCATATGTGTTTGGGACTATACGTAGTCCAGGCAATCGGTAACCAAGAAATATCGTGGTTAGCTTATCTTTGCCACGGACGACGTGTCGATGAACACGAGTCGTGTTTAGAGTTGGCGGCAGTGGTTAGGCCACGCGAAGTGTTTTACGCACTTCATGTCGTTCGACTTGCGATGCGCTCGTGCTAGTCGAGCCCGTCAAGTAACCCGACTGGCCGTTGTATGTTCACCCTGCATGAGTCATATCTGCTTGAACCTAGGGTACTGAACTTACCATTGTAAACCCTGTTAACCATGGTACCTTGATCCACGAAGACTCATGAGCCGGGCATGGTGGTATGGGACACCGTGGTCGAGCTGTCGGCCTACGCTGGGGCCACAAACCTCCCCGTAGTGACCAGTGAGCACCTAGACTCGTGAGCAGATTATGGTGGTATGGGACACTATATTCTAGCTGTCGGCCTACACTGATCAGGCGACGAGTCCTTTGTAGTGACCGCGAGCGTATTCTGAGTCCACGGGAGGCGACGACCCTTCCGTTGCAGTAGAGTACGGTAGGCCTGTATTGATAAGGTGATGGGGGAGAGGTGCAAAGAGTGCGAGCAACAGCCCTGGCAGCCCTTGCAGTGACCTACGAAATATACATCGTATGAGATTACTAGGAGTGACGACCCTAAACAGGATCTGTGTTGGGATTGATACAAGAGAAGTACCTTAGTTTCCCAATCCTGCTGTTTGAATGGACTAATAACAACTTGAAAATCATATCACCATAGCATTGCATGTGCCTGGAAGATGTGGAGCACTCTAGGGAGTGTGGAATGCCGCGGTCTTAAGATGTTACCGTATGAGGGAGATCGTCGGTGAGGGCATACATCACGTCATGTCATAATTGCATTAACAACAGTATTAGGATTGTTTGATTTACTGCTTTACTATTATCGCATGATTGATTTGAGAACATGTTAATCCTTGCTCTATTATTCCACTGAGTTAGCTACTCACTCCCACGTTACGGGACGGTGTTTCCGGACACCTACCAGTCCCTATTGTGATTGCAGATGATGGCGCGGCCTGCGAGGCGGAGATGGACTTGATGATGAGGAGGAGGATTCCTCCTTTATGCGTGTTCTGATTGACGGGATTACAGGGAGGTTGATTAGATACTTTGACACTTGTCATTTTATATTTTTAGCGCACTCATGTATATTCGTTTTGTCTACTTTTGGAGTATACATGTATGTATATAACCTGGTAACATGTTCACACTCTGGAGACATACAACAGTTTATATATGTTATACATACTATCACAGTCTTCCGCTTGTTAATTTAACTGTCTCTGGAGTATGATATGCTGTTCTGGATTAATCTCACTCATGTTTAATACATTATCACAGACAACATTCAATCATACATATCTATGTTGCATAAATAACATTTTGGAACTCGGGAGTTGGATTTTTGCTCGACCCGCGATTTTTAGGATGTTACAGATGGTATCAGAGCATGATTTGGATTAAACCGGGCCTGGGTTATGGTCACGTGACGTACGCTGTCACCTCCTTTGACTTAGGTGGGTGCGAGAAGGGTCTAGAAACGCTTTTAGGATCCCAGATTCGCCAATAGGCGAAATCTATTCGAATCGATCGCGTGATCGAGTCCGTAACGCGTCTAGGGTCGCGTGAAGCAACCCGAATGGCTCCTAGGTTGTAGGTAGTTGGGCTGAGACGTTCTATGAATGATTCTAAACCCGTTATTGTGAATCCTTGGGCCGTGGGACAACCACAACTCCTGTATTCAATCGCCAGGGCTTAAAAACCCCGTTTCACCAAAAATCCTCAAAATTCTTTCTCTCACCACTCCAATATTCATTTTTTTCTTACCCTTTTCATGTTAGGCATCAAACCTAATGTAAAAATAACATAAAGTAATACTTTCATAAAATTTTACAGTGAATAGTAAAATTTCATGAAAAATGGCCATAAGGCCATTCTAACTTTGCTTTCTTTAGCACCTAATGGGTTAGATGGATGTAATAGATCCTTTTACCCTAAAATCATATGTTGCATGATAGGGTTTTGTATTCGGGATTGCGGATTGGTCCCGGAAAACTCCGAACACATGTTTGGGCCTATGTAGGTCAAAGTACAATGAACCAAGGGGTGGACCGTACATATTTGGGGTCCTTGGACCATGGGGGACCAGACCCATGTGGTCTGGCCGACCGAATAGGAGATCAGTCGGCGATGCCATCGCCGGTCCGGCGATGCATCGCCGACCATCTTCCACCGATGGATGTGGTTTTCGGGCGCACATCCTTAAATGGCACGTGTACCCTCCCCATATAGCTCCCGTCCAACAAAAACCCCCAAATCATACCCCTCCTTCACAAACAGCCCTCCCCATAGCTCCATTTTTATTTTCCAGCAACCGTTTCCAAAATTTGGGATTCCAAATCGTCCCTAGATCCCTCCTTGGCCAAAAACGACCACCCTCCATCGATCCTTTGAAGTTGGCAGCCCTTCCTCTTGAAGATTTCACCATTTGGAGCTCCAAAAAACCCCCAAATCGAGCTGAAATCGTGAGGTGCTCCATTCCACTTTTTCATTTCCATTTCTCCTTGAAAATACAGCCTTGGGAAGCTTGAAGCATCCCTCTACGACGCCTAGATCTCCTTTTTCCAGATTGGGCAGCCACTTCTCCACATTTTTGCCGTTTTCCATGGCCTTCGTGGAAGCCATTTTAGGCCTTTTATCGCTCTCATCCATCATATCTTTGATGGATAAAAGGAAAACCGCAACAGACGAGGCTGGGCCAAGCCGCCCTGCTCAATCGAGAAGACCGCGGGGTGGTGCCGCAAGTTCAATCACCGCCGCAGGTCCAGCTGCAGCCTTAGAGTGCCGTACAAAGTGGGATTTGGATCCCCATGCTCACCTTGGGCGAGCAATTCTATCGGAGATGCCTCACGGCCAATACACTGATCGAAAAGTGTTGTTTGAGGCAGACGTAGATGGACGACTATTCGGCGAATACCTGTTGTTCGAACGCATTGAAGCTGCACATTAGGGTTCAATCTTTGAAGCTCGCGCTCGTGCTAATGTGAGCACCGTTCGTGCCTTCTATGCTAGTATCCAGAATCCTACCTTAGAGCCTTTGTAGTTTAAAATCCCTTTTGGTAGAGATCGGATGGCTACGATTGATGTGCGACTGATTGCGCGACTTCTGAACGTGCCTCTTGGTGATGTTCATCCTAGTAAGAAGAACCTGAGGAGTAGACGTGAACGAGATCGCCGCACCAGATTCCTGTGCAGTAAGTTGGTTCCATGGAAGCCTAATAATAGCCTTAAGGCGACGTATATGTCTGATGATTTGCACCTGCTGCACCATATCTGCACGTTCAATGTTTATCCTAGGTCGACGAATCGCATTGAATGTACACGCCTTATGGTTGATTTCTGTATCTGGTGGCCCAGGGAGAGAACGTATGCATGGCTACTTTCATCTTACGACAAATAATCCTCATAGCCAGCCAGGTCAAGAAGAACATCCGAATCGCTTCCTTTTGGCTGACTGATTTGCAAGATTGCGCTTGAGTTTGCCTATAGACTTAGGCCGGAATTGCCAGTATCGATTCATACCATTGATGAGTCGACTATGGTCAAGATGAAGATTGGGTCGCAGTACCGTGAAAATCAGCTCGAGGAGGACAGCGAAGATGACTTTAATGATGAGGAAGATCAAAGTGAAGAAGAACCTGGAGCAGAGGTTCAGGAAGAGGCAGAAGAGGAGGCTCAGGATACAGATGAGAGCCCTCCTCCTTCTGCGCAGGCTACTATCGACGATCGCATTGCTCGGATGGAGGAGAGTCAGACCGCTTTGCGAAGCGAAGTTCAAGAACTTCGAACAGAAGTCGCGGATGCCAAGGTCGTTACAAAGAAGAAATTAGGCAAGGTGGCTCGCACCTTGAAGGCGATCCTGTGTTGCTTACAAGATAAGGGTGCCCCTCCTCCGTCCCCAAACTCAGACTAGCGATGTGACCTTTGATGTAGTTGTCAGTAGTTAGCCATTTCCTACTTTATGTGTGTAAGCCTGATAAGGCTAGTAGTTTACCTATGTTGCTGTAGTAGCTGACTGACATAGCTCCCACGTATTTCTTGTCATGATACTTGTAGGGAGGTATCCCTTGTATTATGACAATTTTAGTTTAATGAAATGCATGACGCTTTTCGACTTGTTATGTGAATGTTTGTGTTGTGGTTTGGGCTTAATGTAGCCAAAATTTGTGGAATGGAATGCATGTCGTTTCATTTCGCTGTAAGGTATTGTCCCTAGATTGGGAGTATTGCAACTCCCGGGATTCAGCCTGCAAATTAATTTTTATCCCACCCCACCCTCCTACCAAGCATGCCACTCCCTATCCTAACATGGGATTAGGAATGCGGTTCCATTTAATACAACTTAATGCTACTGGCCATATAGGCCCTTGGCGTTTTGGACCTAGCGATAGCACTCCTAGATTTGAAGGATCTGACGACATAAGAAATTCAATTCCATTTAGATAATCTTGACCCTAAGCAATAGAAGAATTTTCTGTAGTAGAAATAGTATGGAACCATTTGACGTATGAACTTAGGCTTTGGATTATAACTACTGAGTTACAGACTAGGCTACTAGTTGTCTTAGGCAGTGTAAGGCCTATATATGCTGAGGAATTGTAGGTTAGATTTGGTTGAAGTAGAACCTTATTCCTTCGATAGATCCCCTTATGACTTATAGACTTCTGTTGTTGCCCATAGGAAGGAACCATTCACTCTCAGGGAACATTTATAACTCCCTAAGATTGAACTTAGAATATACTAGCACGCCCCTTAAAATTGCCTTCCCCAAGGACTTACTGCATTCGGGAACACGGAATAAAGGAACTGCATGTAAGCGATGTATTCGCGGTTTGAATCGACTTCCTAATCCTAGTGGTTACCAATAAATCCAATGCTCTGATCAAGTAGAAGATCGGCATCGACTCGGATTAAGAATTGATACAATAAATCTTCTGTCCTAGCTAGACAGAAAGTCTATGTATCCGGCTCAGACCCACTATACTACTTTTCTTCCGTGTTGGCTCGACCACATACAACCGAACGGGATCACAGTGTCCTTGGAAAATGGCGAGGACTTAAAGCCAGTAGAGAATTCGACATCTTGCCACCAAGTCATACCTACCCCTGAACTTAACCATAATAGAGATTAGGCTCATCTCTATGATCATAGGTACCAATGCCATAGAACGCATCATTAGCAAGGAAAACCATGTATAGAAGTTGTTTCCCAATTTATGTCAAGGATAAATCTTAAGTTGCACCTCGTTCTGATGTACGGAGCGACGCATAGATTCTTGAACTTAAGTAAAACCCAGTTTTAAGGGGGGTAGAACGTATGGAGTCCAATCCGGTTAGGTTAGTCAATGCTCCCGTTCGATCAGAGTGGCGCAGCGGAAGCGTGGTTGGCCTCTTCCCCACTGGCCCAAGATCGAAACATTTGATTTAGGTTATACGTATGGTTAGGTTATTAAATAGGATTTGAACCTTCCTTAGAGAAAGTACTCCTTGCCCTTCGCCAATGTCGGGGACGACATTGTGTTTTAAGGGGGGTAGATTGTAACACCCCGGATTTTGACCAATCTGGAATTTGACGTCCTTAGGCAATCGGTCAACTAAAACACCTGGAAAATCGCTCAGAACCCAATTTCATAGCCAAAGAAACCACTTAGGATTAATTCCTATGGAAATTAAGCGTAAGTTAGCTAGCGCAACGCTGGAGTAGCTGGGAAATAGTCCCTGATCACTTTAAATACGTTCTACAAGACCCAAATCGAGTAGAACCAATGACTCTATAATACTTTATAACCTCGGATTAAACTCTAAGCCGGTTTGTTCTCTCGACCACTTTGAAATTTTGTATTGGATCTAGACCGTGCGTCGAAAGTCCGATATCTCCTATCTTAGACCGTTAGAACCGCCTAGCTGGACTTGACACTCATTTCGAAAATCAAGTCAAACCGATAATCACAGGCCATTTCATTGAGCCCGGATCGAAGAGAGTGCGAATAGGGACAGAATTGGAATTTCAAATTCAAATCTAGCACACGACTTGACGCGTCAGTATTGAGCGTTCTGACCGTCAGAATTCATCCAGATTACACCCTCGGATCAGGAGAAATTTCTATTTTATATCATGAGACTTTCAGCCCTGATCTACGTGCAGTGACCGCTAAACTGAAACTGGTCCGCCACGTGCGATCTGCGAACCCTGCCAGACTGAAAACTTAATACGTGCTAGATCTGGTACGCATGAGCTTAAGTCCGATCGCATTCGACCAGGGGACCACCAGAAAGCATCTTTTGGACCGAAACAGCCCCGATTTGGTTACCCCTCAAGTGAAACTTGTTCCCGAGCCTATTTTGGGCAAGTTTGGGCTTATAAAAGGGCTTGAAACCCTCACTCCTCTCTCCCATCCGAATTTGCAAAAAACCTAGATTGGGAGAGAGAAAAGGTGAGAGTTTGTGAGAGAAGGTGGGAGAGATCTTCCTGCCACCTGCTGCTGCTGCTGTACGTGCTTAGGCAACGCACTCCGATCACTTTTCCGGCGATTCCTCCACATTTTCAGGTAAGAAAAACCCTAGGAAGTTGCTGATTTGATGTTTCTTACGTTCCATAGCTTGATAGTTAGTAAATCTCGTAAAACAGATTCTCTTATCGCTGTAGACGAAGCGTATACGCTCCGTTCGAATTTCAACATCCATAAGAGACAAGGTGCGGATTTTAGACGCTTTGATTGACTGTTTCCAGAGCTTTCAATGTCGTTTAATAGTAGATTCTTGACGGCAACGCCGTTTGACATGTACAACATGCTGTCCGTTTCCTGTTTCGTAAACTAACGAAGAATATGAGATTTAGGGCATTTTAGTCATTTGTAGGAAGTACTATTTTCATGCATATTTTGCTGATGTGATTGACATGGTTTATTGTCACATTAGAATGTTAGGAATGCGTGCAGAATTAGTTTGGCGAAGAGATTCGCCTAAATGCGCACTTCGGGTCGACATACTATATGTAGACTTAAGTGTGTAGTGTAAGTGTTTGTATAAATGCTTGTATTAGTATGTATTGAATTAAATGATGTTATGAATTAGTTTGAGATTGGTTTCTCAATAAATATGCTGGTGTAAATGGTTTCCTTCATGTTAGCCATATGCATGATTTCATTACATGAATGAAATGCATGTGCTTGATGATTCATGTAAGTTATATGTTATAACATGTGCTTGATGATTTCCTTATGATTTAGTTTGAGATTGAATTCTCAATTAATTTGCTGATGGAAAGGATTTCCTATATGTTGGCGATATGCATAATTTCATTATATGTGTGAAAGACATGTGTAGGATGATTTACTTAAGTTGTACGTTATAACATGTGTTAACATGCTCACATGGTTGTATTTCATTTCCAATGCTCTCACATGATCGCTGACGTGGATTCATATGTGTTTGGGACTATACGTAGTCCAGGCAGTCGGTAACCAAGAAATATCGTGGTTAACTTATCTTTGCCACGAACGACGTGTCGATGAACACGAGTCGTGTTTAGAGTTGGCGACAGTGGTTAGACCACGCGAAGTATTTTACGCACTTCATGTCGTTCGACTTGCGATGTGCTCATGCTAGTCGAGCCCGTCAAGTAACCCGACTGGCCGTTGTATGTTCACCCTGCATGAGTCATATCTTCTTGAACCTAGGGTACTGAACTTACCATTGTAAACCCTGTTAACCATGGTACCTTGATCCACGAAGACTCATGAGCCGGGCATGGTGGTATGGGACACCGTGGTCGAGCTGTCGGCCTACGCTGGGGCCACAAACCTCCCCGTAGTGACCAGTGAGCACCTAGACTCGTGAGCAGATTATGGTGGTATGGGACACTATATTCTAGCTGTCGGCCTACACTGATCAGGCGACGAGTCCTTTGTAGTGACCGCGAGCGTATTCTGAGTCCACGGGAGGCGACGACCCTTCCGTTGCAGTAGAGTACGGTAGGCCTGTATTGATAAGGTGATGGGGGAGAGGTGCAACGAGTGCGAGCAACAGCCCTGGCAGCCCTTGCAGTGACCTACGAAATATACATCGTATGAGATTACTAGGAGTGACGACCCTAAACAGGATCTGTGTTGGGATTGATACAAGAGAAGTACCTTAGTTTCCCAATCCTGCTGTTTGAATGGACTAATAACAACTTGAAAATCATATCACCATAGCATTGCATGTGCCTGGAAGATGTGGAGCACTCTAGGGAGTGTGGCATGCCCCGGTCGTAAGATGTTACCGTATGAGGGAGATCGTCGGTGAGGGCATACATCACGTCATGTCATAATTACATTAACAACAGTATTAAGATTGTTTGATTTACTGCTTTACTATTATCGCATGATTGATTTGAGAACATGTTAATCCTTGCTCTATTATTCCACTGAGTTAGCTACTCACTCCCACGTTACGGGACGGTGTTTCCGGACACCCACCAGTCCCTATTGTGATTGCAGATGATGGCGCGGCCTGCGAGGCGGAGATGGACTTGATGATGAGGAGGAGGATTCCTCCTTTATGCGTGTTCTGATTGACGGGATTACAGGGAGGTTGATTAGATACTTTGACACTTGCAATTTATATTTTTAGCGCACTCATGTATATTCGTTTTGTCTACTTTTGGAGTATACATGTATGTATATAACCTGGTAACATGTTCACACTCTGGAGACATACAACAGTTTATATATGTTATACATACTATCACAGTCTTCCGCTTGTTAATTTAACTGTCTCTGGAGTATGATATGCTGTTCTGGATTAATCTCACTCATGTTTAATACATTATCACAGACAACATTTAATCATACATATCTATGTTGCATAAATAACATTTTGGAACTCGGGAGTTGGATTTTTGCTCGACCCCCGATTTTCGGGATGTTACACTCTCACCTTTAGTCTTCTTGCTCCACTTGCTCCGCTTTATCTTTTCTTCTTGCTCCACTTGCTCTCTGTAGTCTTCGATCAAATTCATTAACGAAGGAAGGAAAGGGGTATTTATAGGCACTCACATGTGCAAAAACCTTAACCTTAGCGATGTGGGACAATATCACCAAATTATCTGAACTTCACTAATGCATACACTGTCACTTTGCAGGGACCTGTGCAAAGGATATCGTTTGCTCGGTCCCGCGCAAAGAGTAACGTTTACGCTGACCCACGCAAAGTACTTTATAAGTCATTTTATCGCACTTTCATTCCAACTCACCTTCATAGCCTTTTGATCTTCATTTGTTTCCATTCTTCACTTATTTTTAGTCCTCAACACACCTTAAAGACATATTTGTTGATGTAGCCTGTAGAACCGCTTCTCTTGTAGTATATTGTTCAATGTTCAGTCATATAAATAAGGGTTCTAGGTTCTATATTGATTTTAAATAGATTCAAACCAATGGCTACTTGTTTGAATTCCTTAAGATCTCGAAGAAGAGTATTTACTCTCCTTATAGACAAACATTCATAAAATAGGAGATCAAGGAATCAAAATAAAAAAGTGATTAAAAGAATATTAAATATAACATGTAATATCTTAACAATAATGGGGACTTCTCTCTCTCTCTCTTAATGAAGGCTTTTATCAACTTGAATTGGTAATCTTAGATTCAGAGAAGACCACTATTTATAGGCAGAAATGATGTTACTTCAACTTGTATAAGACATTTTTTGACTCGTCTAAGAACTAATAAATTTTCAAATTTTAAGCGCGATCAGATAAAATAGAACTTCACCTGTCTTAGGCCCTACTCGACTGGTCGAGCATGGGCTTCGATTGGTCGAGGGTGCCAAAGTTCATTTGCTGGACTTCGAGTCGAGCAACCCTCGACTGGTGGAAGGCCTCTCTTCGACTGGTCGAGCAGTCTGTTCGACTAGTCAAAGAAGTAACAGAAAAATTCATTTTTCTGAATTTAAATTAGGACTGGTCGAAGAATCTTTAGACTAGTCGAACTATAGTCGAACATAAGTATAAAAACCCATTTAAGTTTATATCTTGAAAGAACCTAAGCCTAAGGTCTTTCTAGGGTTTATTATACCTGAAAAGACTAAACATTGAAGTGGATGAGAAGTTTAAACTTCATGAAACTTGTTCTTCTACTTGATTCTTCAATAGAGCTTGTAGTTAAAGATGGAGCTTGCTTTTTTAGTTGAAATGTAATAGAACTTGAACTCACTAATCTTGAACTTAGTAAAGCTTGAACTTTCCATCTTGATCGACTTCTTGACTTAAACATTAGTAGTGTCTTGAACTTAATAGATTTTGAACTTTCTTGAGTTGAAGTAAAGACTTGAACTTTCCATTTTGATCCACATTAGTTGTTCACAACCCCAAGTGTAGGGTCACAATGTAGTAATAATCTCAATGAGACTGAGGTCGAATCCACAGGGACTAATCTTGTGAGTAATTCTGAAAGCAACTAGAAGTAGAACTAGAAAAAGATGCAAATCTAAATCTGGAAATAAAGGAAGTAATCGTGAGAGATTTAATGTAAAACTTGAGAAATTAAAGTTGGGAACTAGGGTTTCCAAGGATCCACTTGTAGTGATTAGGGAGATCTATGCTTGATTCAAGGACACAACTGGAATCAAAGTCCTATCTTATCCAATTGGAAGATATCTCAGTAAAACTAAATCTGAACTTCCGTTGACCTAATTTTCAATGGATGAGAGGTGTAAGAACTGGAAGTGATTCCATTACAAAACCATGCCCATGAGACAATGGCTCACAATAGGACATACCAATCTCATAACCAAACATAAGAGAATCATGAAGATTAGGAAGGATTTCATCATTTGACCATGCCCAAGGGACGATGGTGAACAACAAGATTTCCTAATTTCAGAATCTTAATACATGAAAAGAACATGCTCAAAGTTATTGCAGATCTATTGTAATTTGAGTCACAACAAACCATTAAAAACTGAAAGTATTTCTTAAATATCAAACTAGAATAAAAGAGAGTTCAACATAAATATGAATCAAAGTAATAGAAAATATCCCATCACGCGACAAGCTTCACCTTTTAGTCCTAGCTAAGAGGTCTAGCCAACCATAGTCATGATCGGAACTAAAATTCTAGAAGAAAGCATGAAAAGCTAAGGAAGAAGAAGAATGCTTGACGATGACTCTTCCCACTTTTTTTCCACTCCTCCAACCCTAGATAATGCCCTGTGATGCCCAGGGGACTCCTATTTATAGTTGTGCAACATTTCCTTTCACACCTCTTTGGAAAAAGCTGGAAACTACCTCAAATTTAGGCACTCCGCATAACTCTGCGTAACTTTATGTGATCCGTTTGATGACATCAAACAGACTTTGATGTCATGAAAGTGTCTTTTGTATGTTCTTTTTCCATGCTTTTGTGAGATTTTGAAAAACTTAGAACCAAATCGCATAAGCAACTAATGAAATAAGTATTTTCTCTATTAAATCGAAGCATAATTTGTATATGAATTTTTTCAATGTGCTTAGTGAAAGTCAACTTCCTGTATGAATACTATTAATTCATCATGTTAGCCATGCTCATCACTTCAAGATCAGTTTAAACCTTAAGAACTGGTTCCAAACTTACCCCCTTTCCTTCTTATTCCAGTTTTTTATTTTATATCAATGGTCAATTTTTATTCATTCTTTTTATTTTTACATTTTTTCCAGTCTTTTCACTCTTTTTCATGATCTCTTTATCAATTTTCTATTTTTTTAACTGGTTCTTTTCTTCTTTTAAGGTGGATAAAATTCTCCAGACTCGATTCTCTCCATCTATTAATGATTCACATACTAACAATCAGAAATTCTAGCACATCTTATAGAAAATAAATTGAATGTGTTTTATGATTTAGATTAACATGATATTCAAACTACCTCTTAATCAATTGAGCGCAAGAACTTAAGTGATAAATTACTTGGATGATTAACTGTAACAATCCAAAATTCAATCTCTATCTTATCATACCCAAAGCATTCTTAATTATACAATTCATCGCTTCCTAAACAGATTTCAACTTGAATCATTGAAAATTTTTAAAATTTTTTCTCAAAACTAAGAAAATACTAATTAGTTACCTAATCGCCCATCCCCAACTGAAAAATCTACATTATCCTTAATGTAAAAGGATTAAGCATGTAATGCAAAAGAGGCAATGAAAAGAAGAGGGAAATAATGGAAAAGTAATACATGAAGAAGGAATTCTGAGGCTTTTCCAATGATCTTAGTGTAAAGATGGGTTAACACAAAACAAAACTTAACAGAAAGTAAGAAAAATATCCTAAAATAGCAGAAGCAAACTACCCTAGTCCTATGAAAGCGATAAACCTACCTATACCTCCATTAGACTAGGAGATCAATCCTGGTACATAGGATCAGTCAGAGGTATGGACATTTCCTTTGAATAAAATTTCTGAACGAATAGCTTTAATTGATGTCCATTCACTTTGAATTCATTGCCATTGTTGGGATTCCAAATCTTGACAGCCCCATGAGGATAAACATTAGAAATAGTGAAAGGACCGGTCCAACGAGATCAGAGCTTACCTGAAATGACATGTAACGAATAATTATATAAGAGAACTTTCTAACCTGGTGTGAATGATTTCTGAAGAATATATTGGTCATGAAACACCTTTAACATGTCCTTGTAAATTCTTGAGTTCTCATACGCATCATTCCAGATTTATTCAACTTCATTCAACTAAAGTTTGTGTAGCGAGTTAGCATTGTCCAAGTTAAAGTTCAGATTTTTAATAGTCTATTAAGATCTATATTCCAACTCCAAAGGCAAGTGGACGGCCTTCCCATAGACAAGTTTAAATGGTGACATTCCAATAGGGTTTTTGAATGCAGTACGGTTAGCCCATAAGGCTTCGATCAATCGAATTGACCAATCCTTACGGTCAGGGTTAACCGTCTTTTCCAAGATGTGTTTAATTTCCCTATTGAAAATCTCAGCTTGCCTACTTGTTTGTGAATGGTACGAAGTGCTCACTTTGCGGAAGATGTCATATTTCTTTATTAAGTTCACAAATGGCATGTTACAAAAATGTGAACCTCCATCACCAATGATGACTCAACACATTCCGAACTGGGAAAGGATGTTCTATGTTAAGAATTTAATGACCGTTTGATGATCATTATTCTGACATGGAATTGTTTCAACCCATTTAGTGACATAGTCTACGACGAGCAAAATGTATAAATTCCTAAAAGATTGAGGGAATGGTCCAATGAAATTGATGCCCCAACAATCAAATGCTTCAATGATCAGAATGAGGTTCATGGGCATCATATTTCGACGGGATAATGCTCCAAATTTTTGACAACGCTCACAAGCTTTGCAAAACTCATAAGTTTCCTTGAACATGGTGGGCCAGTAAAAGCTACACTACAGAGCTTTGGCTGTTGTCTTTTTAGCAGAAAAGTGATCACCTTTGGCCTGAGAATCATAGAAGGAGATGACACTTTGGTGTTCATTGTCTAGTACACATCTCCTTAAGATTTGGTCTGAACAATATTTAAACAGACATGAATCATCCCATAAGAATTTGCATACCTCGGTAATGAATTTCTTCTTATCTTGCGTAGTCCAATATGTCGACGTGAAACCTGTAGCAAGATAATTAACAATATCCGCAAACCAAGGTGAATGGTAGACTTTTAACAATTGTTTGTCAGGGAACATTTCATTTATATGTGTCGTCTCAAGGGAATCAGAGAGATCAAAGTGGGAAAGATGGTCAGCCACTACGTTTTCTACTCCATTTTTATCTGTTATTTCAAATTAAATTCTTGGAGTAGGAGGATTCATCTTATCAAGCAGGGCTTAACATCATTATTATAAAGAAGATACTTAAGCGTCGCATGATCTGTGTAAATGATGATCTTAGATCTGATCAAGTAGGACCTAAATTTGTCCAAAGTAAACACCACGGCTAAGAGTTCCTTTTTCGTAGTAAAGTAGTTCACTTGGGCAAGATTTAGAGTTCTACTTGCGTAATGAATAACGTAGGGCTTCTTTACTTTTCTCTGGCCTAAAACCACCCCAAGAGCATAATCAGACGTGTCGTATATAAGTTCAAAAGGAAGGCTCCAGTCGAGTGGCTGCATGATAGATGCAGTGGTTAACATGCCCTTGAACTTAGTAAAAGCTTCCTGACATTGCTCAGTCTACTCGTATGGTGCATCCTTTTGAAGTATATTGCATAAAGGATGAGAGAGGTGACTAAAGTCCTTTATGAATCTTCTGTAAAATCTAGCGTGTCCTAAAAATAATCGCACATCTCGTATGTTCTTGGGTGAAGGTAAGTTAGAGATAAGATCAATATTAGCCTTATCTACCTCAATTCCCTTGGACATGATGATATGTCCAAGGACAATTCCCTTACGAACCATTTAATGACACTTCTCTCAATTTAGTACCAAATTATTTTCCTCACATTGCTTCGGCACATTTTTTATATTTTCCAAGCATTCGATGAAGGATGGATCAAAAACTGAGAAATTGCCCATGAAGACCTTAAAATATTACCCCACCATATCAGAAAAATACTAAACATACATCTCTGAAAAGTGGCAGGGGCATTACACAGTCCGAATGGCATCCTTCGGTAAGCAAAGATACCAAAGGAACATGTGAACGTGGTCTTTTCTTGGTCTTCAAGGGCTATCTTGATCTAATTATAACCCAAATATCCGTCAAGAAAACAGTAATAGGAATGACCAGCTAGCCTTTCCAAAATTTGATCGATGAAGGGCAAAAGAAAGTGGTCCTTCCTCATAATAGTATTTAACTACCTGTAGTTAATGCACATTCCTCAACCAGTAGTGATTCTAGTCAACACGAGTGCATTGTCAGCATTGGCTATGATGGTGATTCCTGACTTTTTAGGAACTACTTGAGTTGGACTCACCCATTGACTATCGGATATAGGGTATATGATACCCACATCCAATAGCCTAAGAACCTTAGCCTTAACCATTTCCTTCATATTTGGATTTACTCTACATTGTGGTTGTCAAGAGATCTTCGCATTATCCTATGATAAATGCGGTGAGTACAAATTGAAGGGTCAATTCCCTTGAGGTCCGTAATCGACCATCTAAGGACTCCCTTATGCTCAATGAGAGTAGAGATAAGCATACTCTCCTGTTTTTGTTTAAGGTGGGAAGAAATCACTATCGGGTATGTCTCATCTTAACCTAAATAGATGTATTTCAAATCAGAGGGCAAAGTTTTTATGTCAAGCTTCGGTGCCTTGAGGTTAGACGTAGAGGAATTACATCAGTTTGAGGTAATTCTTCAAATTATGAACTCTACCGGTTAACTTCAAGTACTGGCACGGTATCCAGTATGATCCTCATCTCCCTAATCATATCATCATCACAATCATGGGAGTGGGCCAGACACGTCTCTAGAGGATCAGAGGATAAGGTCAAAAGTGTTATATTTTTCACGAAAGAGTCAATCATGTTAATGTCGTGGGAATCGTCATCATCCTCTAACTGTTTGCCTGCATTGAAAAAGGTATTCAACTCCAATGTCATATTTCCAAAAGACAAACTCATGACTCCATTCCTGCAATTAATGATTGCATTTGATGTGGAAAGGAATGAGCGACCAAGAATGACAAGAATTTGAGTGCTCATGTCCATGATGGGTTGAGTATTTAGGACGATAAAATCTACTAGGTAATAGAATTTATCAACCTGGATCAACACATCCTCAATTATCCCTCTCGATATATGAACTGAGCGATCAACAAGTTGTAATGTGGTTCCGGTGGGTTTCAATTCACCCAAACTTTGCTGTTCATAGATCGAGTAAGAAATCAGATTTGCGCTCACTCCTAAGTCAAGATGTACGTGTTTAATGCAGTAATTCCCAATTACACAAGCAATGGTTGGGCTACCGGGATCTTGGTATTTCTATGTCACATCTTGCTTGAGGATGACACTCATTTTTTCTGTCAATTTTTTTTTATTTTTGATACTTTGTCGCCTCTTAGTTGAGCACAAGTCTTTTAAAAATTTGGCATATGAAGGTATTTGTTTAATCGCATCCAGTAAAGGAATATTGAACTTCACTTGTTTCAACACCTCTAGAATGTCTTTGATAGTTGTTCATGGTGTTAGATTGCTCGTTCAGTGCCTCTTGGAAAGCAGGTATCTTTGGGAAATTTTCAGTTGTATGTATGTTGAAAGCACAGATACTGCAAACAACTTCCTTAACCTTATCCTTCTTAAGTTCCATGGCCTCGACTTTCCTTGCGAGACTGGCCACTTTAGCATTTATATCATCATCCTTTTTCAGCAAGTATATCTCATCTCTCTCCCTTGCTTGAGTAAGCTTAAATGTGGTGCTAGATTTAGGGGAGATGTCCCATAATTGTGCAGTTTCAGCGAGTTTGTCAAAGTAGTTCCAGATCTCATCGACATTTTTTTTTCATGAAATCCCCATTGCACATCATCTCGAAGAATTGGCGCATGGAAGATGTCAGTCCATCGTCGAAGAAAGTTTTTATGCGCTATGTTTCAAAACCGTGTCATGGGCATGAACTAACGATATCCTTGAACCGCTCCTATCATTGAAAGAATGTTTCATCTTCCCTTTGGGCGAAGTTCATAATCGACTTCCTGATGGTGTTCGTCTTATGGTATAGAAAGAATTTTTTTATGAACTCCTTCATCATGTCATTCCATATGCCAATAGATCGCAAATGTAGTGAGTGCAACCACATCTTAGCCTTTTCTTTCAAGGAGAAAGGAAAGAGTTTCATCCTGACCATGTCCTCAGCCACGTTAGGAAAGTATAAAGTGGCTATAACCTTATCAAATTCATGCAAGTGTAGGTATGGACTTTCAGATTCAAGTCCAAGGAACTTTGAAAGGAGTTGGATCACTCCAGGTTTGATATCCATATTTCCTATGTTTCCTGGAAAAACCATACAAGAAGGGGTGCTCACCCCCGCCAGTTGTAAGTAATCTCGTAAAGTACGTAGCTGAGTTGCATGGTGCACCTCATTCTCATCCTAGACTTCCGCAACTCGAGGTTGCGGCTGATTCACCAGTTGATTTATAGGTTGATTTGCAGCCATAACCTCAATTAACTCTGAGGATCTCAAGTGGTGTCTAATCCTGTGATGGATAGATAACCCCTCAACTAATCCTCCTTCACTCAAAAGACGTTGAGTGTTGTCATAGACCCACTTGGGCATGAAACACTCTCAACCCTCAATTTCAGAATGTACCGCTAAACCTAAAAAGAAAAATAAGGAAATAGAAATCTAGAAATATAAAGAGAGAGAATTAGAAAGAAGTTACTAAATTAGAAGGTTTTATATTAGGATCCTATAAAAGAAAAAGGAAAGTGAGTTAGTTTCTAAAAAGGAAATAAAGAAAGCAACCTAGTTTCTATAAAAAAATTTAAAAAAAAAAAAAGGAAAAAGGAAAGTTTCTAAAAATAGAAAATAGAAAGTTTCTAAAAAAAAATTAGTTTTTTTTTTTTAAAAAAAAAACAAAGTACGAAAGTCTCTTTCTAAGAATTAGAAAGCAAAGTTAGTTTCTAAAATAATTAAGAAAATCCTAATCCTAAAAATAGAAAATAGAAAAATCCTAATCTTAAACTAATTTCAAAACTAGTCAATTTCAGAAAAATGCAACTATTAATCCCCAACAATGGCACCAAAAACTTATTCACAACCCCAAGTGTAGGGTCGTGATGTAGTAATAATCTTGATGAGACCGAGGTCGAATCCACAGGGACTAATCTTGTGAGTAATTCTGAAAGAAACTAGAAGTAGAACTAGAAAAAGATGCAAATCTAAATATAGAAATAAAGGAAGTAATTGGGAGAGATTTAATGCAAAACTTGAGAAATTAAAGGTGGGAACTAGCGTTTCCAAGGATCCACTTGTAGTGATCAGGGAGATCTATGCTTGATTCAAGGATACAGCTGGAATTAGAGTCCTATCTTATCAAATTGAAAGATATTTCAGTAAAACCAAATCTGAACTTCCATTGACCTAATTCTCAATGGATGAGAGGTGTGAGAACTGAAAGTGATTCCATAACAAAACCATGCTTGGGAGACAATGGCTCACAATGGGATATACCAATCTCATAACCAAATATAAGAGAATCATGAAGATTAGAAAGGATTCCATCATCCAACCATGCCTAAGGGATGATGGTGAACAACAGAATTTCCTAATTTCACAATATCAATACATGAAAAGAACATACTCAAAGCTATCGTAGATCTATTTTAATTCGAGTCACAATAAACCATTAAAAACTGAAAGTATTTCTTAAATATTAAACTAGAATAAAAGAGAGTTCAATATAAACATGAATCAAAGCAATAGAAAATATCCTATCATGCTACAAGCTTCACCTCTTAGTCCTAATTAAGAGGTTTATCCAACAATAGTCATGATTGGAATTAAAACCCTAGAAGACAGCATGAAAAACTAAGGAAGAAGAAGAACGCTTGGCGACGACTCTCCACACTTTTGCTCCACTCCTCCAACCCTAGATAATGCCCAGGGATGCTCTGGGGACTCTTATGTATAGTTGTGTAACACCTCCTTTCGCACCTCCTTCTAAAAATCTGAAAATTGCCTCAAATTTACGCACTGTGCATAACTCTACGTAACTTTGTGTGATCTATTCGATAACATCAAACAAACTTCGATGCCATCGAAGGTGTCTTTTATATGTACTTTTTTCGTGCTTTTATAGCTTCATCCGGACTCTGCGACCTTCTATGTCATCGAACCTATCTTCGATGTCATCAAAGAGGCCTTCGATGTCATCGAACATTGTTCAATAAATTGATAATGTGTCCAAAATAATATAGAGAGTTATTCCAATTTCTTCAATAAATTTGACGTCATCGAAGAGACCTTCGATGTCATTGAGGAGTTCTTCGAGTAATAAAAAAATGGAGCTCAATATGTCCAACGAGTTTTGCCGAAATTTCATAGAAAATTTGATGTCATCGAGCAGGTCTTTGATGTCATCGAGCAGAGTTTCGAGTCATCGAACAAGTTTTCGAGTCATCGAAAAACGTCTTCAATTTGTCCAGCGACTAACTCGATTTTTCATCATAAATTTGATGTCATCTACGTGTGTTCGATGTAATCGAATGTGTTCTCGATATCATCGAACGGTTACTCCATGACACAGTCAATGTGTATTCTGCACTTGTTCTTTCAGCTTCGTTCTTTTTTCACTTGGTTTTCTTGAATTTCTCAATCTTTGTCTCCTAAGATCCATTTTTTTATCTTGGTGATCTTTAACCGTTAAATCCATACTTTTAACACCTTTTCCAATCCAAGCTCTCAAATTCACCTTAAACATAAACATGAATAAAATATGACATTAGGTAGTATTATGTTCATAACACCAAGATATAAATGGGGTCAATACGTCGTAGCCTTTCATTGGTCCACATCCGGACACCAAAAATGAGTGTAAACAGTGGGCATTCAATCACAATTGTTTCCTATTGTACGGTTCACGTGAGAATTAGGATGTCGAAATGGGTGTAAACAGTTGACATTCAATCACGACTGTTTCCTATTGCGTGGTCCACCTGAAATTTGGATCTGCTTCATTTTTGGGCTCATGCAGTAGAATGAGCCAACAAAACAGATGGAAATCAAGGATATACAATACACACATTAAGGTGGGGACCATGGTTAAGCCCGGACCGTGTTGGGTAAGGCCGGACCGCACTTGATCCGCTCACAACGCTTTCAAACATTCTCTGCGGGCCATCTCTCTTAGCCCATGGTCCAATCAAATCTCCCTACGCCAGAGCCTAGTCCTATTGTTTGAGGCCCCGGCCTTAATGAATCCACTGCCAAGAAATGCCTTTCCATTTGAGGACAGGCCCAACGCAACCATTTCAACTATGAGTTCAGTGTATAAAGTGATGTCTGGGGCCACCTTAATATTTTAATTACATCCAGCCCATCCATCATGTGCTCCCCCTCCTGTTGTCCCCAGTCCCAAAACTATGGTGGGCAGCACGATATAAAATCATGCCTAAAATCTCTGAAATCACGTGTTGTGAGCAACCTGACCTTTGAATGGCCTGAATATTTTAGGCGTCCATTCATCCAGATCGCGTGCATCTTTTGAATTGATCAAAGGGCATATAACAAAGATACTTTTGGCCCTCACAATTTGAAAGATTTTAATGATGATTGTCCCCATCCCAAATGTTCCCTGTGGTGAGGCCCACCTGAGTTTGGAATTGGCTGGAATTTTATTAGGCGGGAGAGCATCAAGGGGTGTGCTTTAATTTGAATGTCATTAAAACATCGAGGTGACCCCCAAACATTATTCCACCCATGTGGGTTGCCTGAGAATGGAAGCTAGGTGGGGCACTATGATGCTTGTGAGAAATCCACCCCGTCCGTCCGTTTAGACCATGTTAAAACATGGGCCAAAAAATGATGCAGATCCAAATCTCAAGTAAGCCGCAAGGTAGGAAAAAGTGGGTGGGGGGAGATGTCTACTGTTGAAATGATCATTCCTACGACTGAAAACACAAACATTAGCCTTATTCAAAACTTCTGTGGATCAGTAAATTTTAATAGTTGGATGTTCAGCCCTTCCGGTTGCCCATGGTTCAGGCCACTTAACTTTCAGATTTCCCTCATTTTTTGGCCCATGTGGGAACATGATCTAGAAAAAGCGATGGATGAAGTGGATTTCTCACAAACATCATGGTGGGCTCATCCATTTTTACGGATCATGCTAGGACATGAGCCCAAAAGTGAGGCAGATCCAAAACTAAGTGAGCAGCACAACAGGAAAAAATGGTCAGAGAAATGACCTCGGTTGAGACCTCCCTGAGTTTATAATGATGTTTATATGCCATACATATCATTTATAAGGTCATTGTTATGGGGGTGAACTTGAAACACAAATTTAAAACTCCTTAGGCCCTTACCAATGTTTCAACGCTTGTCATGCCATGCAACACACTTGAGTTTTCGATTTACAATAAATTTTTGCTCATACCATAAGATGACCTAACAAAATGAATGGACGGGGTGAATTTCTAAAAGACATTACAGTGGGCGCACTTAGCTTCCTGTTGCAGGAAATTCATAGGAAAGATTGTCATTGGCAATCCGTGTCCATATCCCACCATCTTATTCTAAAACCGTTTGTATTGAATCCCGCCTTTTCCATATTGCACTATTTTCTTATTTCTAATGGCCAGATGGATCTCAGCTATGTTATTTGCATCGCTTCATTCCGTGAAAAACATTCTTACGTAGTGCCGCGTGCTAGCCCCATTGCGACTTTATATATGAAAGCGGGGTGTCCAGGGTGGGAATCGAGGCATAATTCCACTCAGCATCATTTCGTTGAAATTTTAAATTGCAGTACGCCTTTTTTATTACTTTTTTAAAAAAAATTTCTTTTCAAAAGGGAGACGCGGCGGAGCCTTATCCATCTGTTGGGTGGAGTTACGTGCTATCCCATGCATGCAACGGTGTCTATAAGGCTAGCCACCCCGGATCGATAAGACGGTTTTTGGGTAAATCGCCTCTTGCTCTTCTATTAAAAATGGTATCAAATCCGAGTACAAACGAAGAATATATGAAAAAATAAAACCTTTATCAAGTGGGTTGCAGGATGCTCGATGACGGATCGTCGCACTTCAATTAACTTTTGAGTAGGGAATCGATGTACGGGTGTTTTTACCCAAAAATTTTCGAGAGTATATCATATTTTCATAACATTTTTTGACTCTTTATATTTACCAAAACATTCCTATGAAAAGTCCAAATGACTCGCATTTGGGAGATTTAATAACTCTCATTGGGGAGATTTATGCAAAACTGGCAGCTCCCTCTTTTCGCCCAGTACGAAGGGAAATGCTTCCAAAATCTAGAAGCTATGTTGGCCCTTACTGTGTTTCTAAAAATACAATCCCATCGCTAGTTGAGTGTCTAATTTTAAAATATATGTATAAAAAACCAACCTCATATGTGATTCAAGTAGACCATCAACGGGAAATAATGTAAATGGTGGTGCCTATCTTCCAATCTACTTCCCCCAGTGTGACCCACCTAAATCTTGGATTATCCTAATTCTTGAGCTGTACACCTAAATATTTTTTGTGAAATCTAATGGTTGGAGTGGATTTCTTATAATCATCATGTATGGCCCTGTAAAATATCAATGTTGGATGTCACCCCTGTTTCCTTTGGTGTGGACATTCTGAGTCGCAAGTCAACTCATTTTATTTATTTATTTATTTATTTGCCATGGTCGTAGTGTGAGATTACACAACTAATGGTTAGAGTGGATTTCACATAGAGAATACAGTGTGCACCGCCAAAAATTGGCAATGACATCCTTTGCTTGAAGAGATTAAGCTTTACTATTTAATAAAAGGAAATATATATATATATATATATATATATATATATATATATATATATATATATATATATATTTCTGAGAGGTACACCCAAGTCCCTAAAATGTATATGTGAAAGTCATTAGTTGTGTAATCCTACAATAGACCTAAGGTGGAAAAAACATGCGTGACCTGTGATTTAGATGGCCCACACTTAAGGAAATAGCTGGGAGAGATGTCCAACATTAATCTTTTAAAGGGCCCACCATGATGATTATAAGAAATCCACTCTAATCATTAGATTCCTCAAATATATTTAGGCCTATGGCCACACAATCCATGATTGAGGTGGGTTAAACCTAGGGAAATAGTTTTGAGGGTGGGCATTGCCATGTACACTATTTCCAATCGCATGGTCCACTTGAATCACATATGGAGTTGGTTTTTGACATTTATACTTAAATTAAGTCATCTAACTGGCGATCAAATTGGAGTTTCGAAACACAATATAGTAGGTCTCACACTATGTGACTGACCCCTTTCATTGGGACGTGGGTTGCCTGCAAAAGGCTTTCGTAGGAAGTTCCTGTGTTGTGAAGCTAGGTGGGGCCCTCCGCGATGTTTGTGAGAAATGCGCCCTATCCACCCATTTTTCGAACTCATTTTAGGACGTGATATAAAAACGGGGGAGATATAAAGCTCAAGTGGGCCAGACAAGGAGAAAGATGAAATTGCACATTGTGGTCAGCCACAGGCTATTTGCAGAAGCTTGGCAGGGTTATGGAATGAAAGCTATGTCCTAGAGAGAGGGTGATTAGGACCAAATAAAATTTATGCCAATTTAAACACAATTGCTTATTAAACTAATTTTCAATTAAACTTAAGAAAATCAATTAACTTTAGGGCTTCTAAGCCACTAGAGGGTCCAATCACATAGACTATAAAAGATATAACAATTAAGCAACTTGTTTATAAATATGATAGTGTATATGTGTGTATGAGATGTCTACCTATCAACTCTTAGCATTCTTTTAATCATGCATACATATAATTAAACATTCAATCATATAAGTATAATTAAACAAGTACTCAAAGACAATCTGAAATACAAGTATGTATATTGGTTTAATTTTCCTACTCCACATCCGGCGGATGTACTCAACCCAAGAATATATTGGATTTCAATATCGAAGGTTTTATATCAGGTTCATCTCTAACCTTTATAGCCTTACACAAGGACTCTAGCATACACTCTCATAGGAGGCTCTTGCAAGAGACTTGAGTTGATTTTCTATCGGCTATCCAATAACCTCGGTCCTAATCCAAGGACCTATGTGTACTCCCGTCGGAGGCTCCCTCAAAGACTAACACATATACACCTCTGTCGGGTGGCCTACACAAGCACTTTGATTTAGGTGCTACAAAATATCCTAATTGATTTTGGCAATCGAACTTGTAAGTATTGTGCACACTTTTATATGTCAAATTTCGATGAGACAAAACATCTTAAGTGATGGAAAGTTCACCTTCAAATGAACCTTCAAATGGACCTTCAAATGATCCTTTATGTGAATCTTCAAGAGAAGCAAGATGGAAAGTTTACCTTCAAGAAAGATGGAAAGTTCACCTTCAAGAACATACCATGAAGTTCGATAGTACAAGCACAAGTTCAAGTCATGAAAAATTCAAGCCAAAGAGTATTCAAGTTGTACAACTTTTCTATTAGAAGATCAAGCCCCACCTTCGAGTAGAAGATTCATCCTATACACTTCAATGTCCAATTTTCTCAGGTATAAATGACCTTAGAAAGACCTTAAACTTAGATGCTTTCAAATGTTAAACTTATACGAGTTTTTATACTTTAGTTAGGATTTAGTTAGACTAGTCTAAGCCTTGGTTTGACTAGTCTAAGATATGACTCAACCAGTCTAAGTATATCTTCAACTAGTCCAAGATTCAAACTAAAAAATGAATATTTTTGGTAGTTTCTTGACCAGTCGAGTAGGCTTCTCGACTAGTCGAAAAGACAACTTCGACCAGTCGAAAGGTACTCGACTCGAAGTCCAACGACTAAATTTTAGCACCCTTGACCAGTCGAAGGCTGTGCTCAACTAGTCGAGCAGGGCCTTCGACTAGTCGAAGAACTGTTTTATTCGATCGCACCCAAAATTTGAAATTTATTTGGATCTTAGACGAGTCGAAGGAGACCTTAGACAAGTCGAAGCAACAACATTTCAACCTATAAATAGAGGTATTCTCTCATTCTGAAATTACCAATCCAAGCTAAGAAAAACATTCATTTAGAAAGAGAGAAGTCTCCACTATTATCATGCTACTACACGGTATTTTATATTTCTGTTTATATAGCTTTTGTTTTGATTCTTTAATATCTCGTTTATGAATCTTACTTTTTAAAAAAGGAAGTAATCACTCTTGTTTTGAGATCTAAAGGATTTAAACAAGTAGCCTGAGGTTTGAATTAATTTAAAATCAATTTAAAACCTAGAATCCTTGATTGTATTAATAGACATTGAACATTCTCCATCAAACGAAGCGATTATACGGGCTACATTAAGAACGTCTTCAAGAAGAAGATAAGTATCATTCTGTATTTTTATTTTTTTATTTCTTTGAGATATCCAAAAAATCTCATGTATTGGTTTTGACTGAGATAGCCAGAAAATCTCAGCGTGGGGTTTTGTTTGCGATAGCCCATCTAAAAACATAACTGTATAGGTTTTAAGGTGAACCCATGAAAATCTTTTTTATTAGTGAACGCCAATATCACGTGGGTTGTGATTATTGGGAGTAGAGTAGGTGTGGTTATTTGAGAACAGTTGGTGTACACACCGAACCACTATAACTCCTGGTGTTTATGGTGAATGGTTTAAGTTGTGTATCTGTGATGAATGATTGTAATTTATTTATACTTATCTGGTGAATGCTTGTAATAGATAGCTTTTTCTTGTGCCTTTCTTAGTTTGTGATCTTGATCCTTACTACATTCATGAAATCAGGTTGTCCTACTTAAAACTTTTTTTTTGGTGTAAAGTTATCCTATGAACAAAGTTTGAATCAATTTTTCAATACTACTGCTATTGAGATTAGTGATTTATTTTGATTTATTTATTATTTCAGTACCTTGAAATTTTTATTTGGCATAGTCCTATTCACCCCCCTCTCGGACTGTTAGCTCGCCTCTTTCAAGTGGTATTAAAGCTAAGTTGTTCATTTATGTGGATTAAGTTCCTTGAGTCTAAAGATATAAAGCTTTCATTACGTCAAATTTCGATAGTTTATCTATTACTAGGCCACCACCTTTTGATGGCTCTAACTATGCTTATTGGAAAGTCAGAATGAGAAGTTTCTTAAAATCCTTAGATGAAAGTGTGTGGTAAGCCACGGTAACCAAATGGAAACCACTCGTGTCTGAAGTTCTAAGCAGTGATGGAACCAAGTCCATGGAAGAAACTCCATTTTATTTATGGACTACACCTCAAAAAAACGAATGTAGTGCAAATGGTAAGGCCTTAAATGCTATTACTTGTGCTCTATCACCTGATGAATTCAAAAGAATTATTTCATGTGATACAACTAAACATGCCTAAGATATTCTTGAAATCACACATAAAAGAATTACTATAGTCAAGAAATCTAAAGTTCAAATCCTCACAACAAAATTTGAAGAAATTCGTATAAAAGAAAATGAAAACTTTAAGGACTTCTATATAAAATTAAATGATATAGTAAATTTCATGTGGGGTCTAAGAGATGGAATCTCAGAAAGCAAGGTCTGTGTTAAAATATTGCGATCTCTTCTTAAGCGATTTAATTCTAAAGTAACTGTCATTCATGAATTGAGAGACACTAATTTAATGAAGGTAGAGGAGTTAGTTGGTTCTCTTCAAACATATGAGCTAAATTTTAAAGCTCCTAAAGGTAAGTCCATTGCTCTTAAGTAATCTAAATCTATTTCAAAAGATAACTATGTTAATTTTGATGTTGAAGATACAGAAGATGATATGGCTTTACTTGCTAAGAAAATTTACAAGATTTTCAAAAATAAGAAATGAACTAATTTTCAAAGACTATCTGATAAAAGAAAAGGAAGATCTAAAACCTGAAAATCTGTAAAATACATTTAATGTTTCAACTGCCATGAATACGGGCCTTTGGAAAATAAATGTCCCAAAAGGGATAAATAAAAAAGAAAGGGCATGATTGCTACTTGGGGTGAATCATCTGGCTCTGAAAGTTTTTTTGAGTCAGATGATTCAGAACAAGAAATTTCAAATGAAGTAAAAGCCCTGATGACTATAGCCAAGTCACCTCCTCAGACAGCTGTAATTTATCTGATTATGATAATCTTAGGAGTGATCCTGAAAATGAAAATAAAGATGATCTTTAAGATGCCTACAATGCCCTATATAGGGAAAGTTACAAAATTGCTGTCAAACTAAAAATTCAAAAAGAAAAATATCTTAAAATAAAAGAAGAATTTGAAAATAATATTTTGAAAAAATCTCATCTTTTTTATTGTTTTGAAAAAGCAAAACTTGATTTAAATTTCAAAACCTTTAAATTAGAAAAACTCAGAATTGAAAATGAGAATTTAAAACTCGAAGTTTCTTCTCTTTTGAGTTCTAAGGATACTTGGAGATATGCCTATGGAGACCCTAAGTTGGAAAATTTATTAATCGCATCTAGAAAATGTAGCGATAAATCGGGTCTTGGTTATATAAAAGATAGTTTAATGAAAATAAAAATGTATCTCTTATATTTGTAAAAGGAGAATCCTCAAACTCAAAAGGTAAGAATTTAAGAAATTATAACCAAAATGATTTTAAAAATACAAAATATTTTTAAACTTCTAAGATTAATTCTAATAACATCAACTATAGAAATAAAAGATATAATTCTTTAACTGAAAAAATAGTGGACTTACTCAAAGAGCTTCTTAAATCTAACTTAAATGAAATTGGAGTTAATAGACAGAGAAATTCTAACTCTTATAAACAGAGAAAAACTAATGGAACTCTTAAACTTAGAACTATGATAAATGTGTTCCAAAAGTTACTTGTCTTGTTGCTCACACTGCCTTCAAAGCTTCTAGTCATTCAAAATGGTACCTGGACAGTGGATATTCAAGACATGATAGGTGATAAAGAAATATTCACCAACTTCAAAGAAATGAATGACTGTTCGGTTACTTTTGGTGATGAAAGAAATTGCAGAATTATAGGCTAAGGTACTGTTCAGCTTTCTAACCTTCCTCCTTTTGAAAATGTTTTTATATATTGAAGGACTTAAACACAATCTTCTAAGTATATCTCAAATCTGCGATAACAAACACAGCGTGGAGTTTACTAACCACGGATGTGAGATTACAAATGAGAAAGGTTGTGTGATATTAAATAGTCGCAGGACTTTTGAAAATTGTTATATTATCAATGATTCATGCTCTTCTAACTTTTCATGTTACATGGTCCAAATAGACGAAACAGAACTATGATATAAACATCTTAGAAATGTTAGCTACCGAAATCTTTATAGACTGAGAAAAATAGATCTTATTTGAGGTCTACCCAGATTAAAAAAGGTTGATAAAATATGTGGCGCATACCTAATTAGCAAATAAATGAAGAGTAGTCACAAGAAAATGAACTCCTCAGCCATAACAAAACCTCTTGAACTTCTCTATATGAATTTGGTTAGACCAACAAGAATGGAAAGTAGAGGTGGAAAGAATTACTTTCTGGTTATCATTGATAATTTTACCAGATTTACTTGTGTAGCCTTCATGAGAGAAAAACTGAGACTCTTGATGAAGTTAAAAGAATACTGAAACAAATTCATACTGAAAAAGAAGTAAATATAATCAAGATCATAAGTGATCATGGTATTGAATTCGAAAATAGCAATTTTGAGAACTATACAGATCATGACATATCACATGAGTTTTCTACTCTTAAAACACCTCAACAGAATGGGGTGTTGAAAGGAAGAATGGAGTGCTACAAGAGATGACGAATGTTATGTTAAATAACATGAATATACCAAAAAACTCATGGACTGAAGCTGTTAATACTGCATGCTATATTATAAATCGTGTGTATATTAGAAAATTAAAAGATAAAACAACCTATGAATTATGGTTCAATAAGAAACCAACTATTAAGTACTTTTGTAACACCCTGAAAATCGGGGGTCGTGCATAAACCTGACTCCCGAGTTCCAAACCGTCACTTTTGCTATAAGAATGAATATGATTTAAAGTTGACTGAGTTAGAGCATTCACATGAGTAAGATTATACCAAAACTGCAATTCATACTCCAGATTCAGGATAAAACGCAAGCGGAAGACTGAAGAATATATATATCACTGTATAGAAAACAAAATAAATCTCAACTGTCTCCAAAGTATGAATACATCTCTGGGTCTCATATACATGTAATAAAATAAAAATCAAAATGTCTGAAGTCCAACTACTATGTCCCGCCAATCCAGGCCACGTATGCAAAGCTGTCGTGAAACTGCATATATGAGAACTCGTCCTGGTCCTCATCGTAATCCGGCTCTGCCTCCTGAATCGCTGCCTCACCTGCATCTAAGACAGGGTCTGGTGGGTGTTGGAAACACCATCCCGTAACGTGGGAGTGAGTGATCAACTCAGTGGAATAATAGAGCAGAGATTAGCATGTTCTCAAATCAATCATGCGTAATAGTAAAGCAATTAATCAAACATTCCTAAATACTGTTATCAATGCAATATGACATGACATGATGGATGCCCTCACCGACGATCTCCCTCATACAGTACCATCTTACGCCCGCGGCATGCTTTCTTCCCACACTGCTCCACATCTTCCAGGCACATGCAATGTGATGGTGATATGATTACCGAGTTATTATTAGTCCATTCATACAGCAGTATTGGGAAACTAAGGTACCTTACTTATATCAATCCCAACACAGATCCTGTCTAGGGTTGTCACTCCTAGTAATCTCATACGATATATATATTTTGTAGGTCGCTGCAAGGGCTGCCAGGGTTGTTGCTCGCACTCGTTGCACCGCTTCCCCATCACCTTATCAATACAGGCCTAGTGTACTCTCGTCGCTACGGAAGGGTCGTCGCCTCCCGTAGACTCGAAATATGCTCGCGGTCACTACAAAGGGCTCGTCACCTGATCAGTGTAGGCCAATAGCAAGAATATAGTGTCTCATACCACCATAATCTGCTCACGAGTCATAGGTGCTCACTGATCACTACGGGGAGGTTTGTGGCCCCAGCGTAGGCCGACAGCTATACCACGGTGTCCCATACCACCATGCCCGGCTCATGAGTCTTTATGGATCAAGGTACCATGGTTGACAGAGTTTTCAATGGTAAGTTCAGTACCCTAGGCTCAAGCAGTTATGACTCATACAGGGTGAACATACAACGGCCAGTCGGGTTACTTGACGTGCTCGACTAGTACGAGCGCATCAAAAGTCGAACGACATAAAGTGCGTGAAACACTTCACGTGGCCTAACCACTGCCGCCAACTCAAAACACGACTCGCGTTCATTGACGCGTCCTTCGTGGCCAATAGAAGCCAACCACGAATTTACTCTGTTACCGACTGCCTGGACTAAGCATAGTCCCAAACATTTATAAATCAGCATCAATAATCATGTGAGAGTAATTGAAATGCAATACAACAATACAAGCATGTTATCACATGTTATAACATACAACTTAAGCAATTTATTCAACACATGCATTTCATACATACAATGTAATCCCTACATATTGCCAACATGATGAAAATCATTTACATCATCATATTACTTGAGAATTCAATCTCAAAACTATTTCATAACACCATATACTCAATACATACTAATACAAACACTTAGTCTACACACTTAAGTCTACATAGTGTATGTCGACTCAAAGTGCGCCTTTGGGCGAATCTCTTCGCCAAAAAAATTATGCACGCATTCCTAATATCCTAATGTGACAAAAAGCCATGTCAAGCTTTTCAGCAAAATATGGATGTATACAGTATTTCCTACAAATGACTAAAATGCCCTAAATCTCATATTTTTCCTATGTTTACGAAACAGGAAACGGACAGCATGTTGTACATGTCAAACGGCGTTGCCGTCGATAATCTACTATTAAACGACATTGAAAGCTTTGAAATCAGTCAATCAAAGCGTCTAAAATCCGTACCTTTTTCCCTAAAGGTGTATCGTTTCGAACGGAGCATATACGCTTCGTCTACGGCGAATAGACAACCTAATACACAAGATTCGTAAGCTACATTGCTAAGGAATCAATGGAACCTTAAATCAGCAAGTAGTTAAGGTCTTTTCTTACCTAGAAATGTGGCGAAATCACCGGAAAAGTGATTGAGATGCGTTGTTTAAGCACGTGCAACAGCTATTGCAGGTAGCAGGAAGATCACTCCCACACTCTCTCACAAACTCTCACTTTTTCTCTCTCTCTAGCTAGGGTTTCGAGCAAATTCGGATGGGTGAGATATGTGAGGGTTTAAGGCCCTTTTATAGCCTAAAACATTTCCAAATTAGGCTTGGGAACAATGTTTACTTGAGGTATAACTAAATCGGGGCTTTTCTGGTCCAAAAGAGTAGTTCGGGAGGTTCCCTGGCCAAACGCGGTCGGACTTAAACTCATGGTCACTGGATGTTGCTCACACCCAATTTTCAGTCCGGCAGAGTTCATAGATCGCACGTGGCGGTCCAGTTTCAATTCAGCTTTCATCGCACCTAGATCAGGTCTACAAGTCTCATGATATGAAAGAGAAATTTTTTCTGATCCGAGGGTGTAATTTGGCTGAATTCTGACGGTCAGAATGCTTAATAATAACGCGCCAAGTCACGTGTCAGATTTGGATTTAAATTTTCAAATCTAACCCTATTCTCACTCTCTTCACTCCAGGCTCAATGAAATAGCCTCTGAACGTCGGTTGGGCTTGATTTTCGAAATGATTGTCAAGTCCAGCGAAGCGGTCATAACGGTCTAAGATTGTAAGTATCGGACTTTCGACGCGCGGTATAGATCCAATACAAAGTTTCAAAGGGTTCTTGAGGACAAACCGATTTAGAGTTTGATCCTAAGTTTCAGGATATTATAGCATCATGAATTCTACAAGTTTTGGGTCTTGTAGAACGTATTTAAAGTGATCAGGGACTATTTCACAGCTACTCTAGCGTTGTGCTAGCTAACTTACGCTTATTTTCTAAAGGAATTAATCCTACATGATTTCTGGTCGAGTTAGTACTCGAGTTTCAGTACGAATTTTTCCAAGGTGTTATAACTTTTAAATTTTTAGAAGTAAGTGTTTCATATTACGTGACTTGGAAAATTTAGGAAAGTTTGAAGCTAAGAGTGATGAAGGAATATTCTTTGATTATGCTCTGAATAGTCGAGCATATCTTGTTTTTAATAAAAGAACAGGAGTGATACAGGAATCCATTAACATTATAATTGAGGACCACCTGATCACACCCTCACCAAATCTAGATGATGATGAAGTCAACTTTATTGAGAAACCTGACTCTTCATCTTATCCAGTTAATTGTGAACTGAGATCAGTCAAAGATCATCCTACTGATCTAATATTAGGCAATCCTCTTACTAGTATGCAAACAAAAAAACAGTTAGAAAATATCTGTAACTACGTTTGCTTCACTTATCAAATTGAACCAGCTAATGTAAAAGAAGCACTTACCAATTAAAATTGGATAATAGCCATGCAAGAAGAGTTAAATTAATTTGTAAGAAATGATGTTTGATATTTGGTTCCCAGACCATCCGATAAACATATAATTGGAACTAAATGGATTTTCAAGAATAAATATGATAAAATGGAAAATATAATTAGAAACAAGGTTAGACTAGTTGTACAAGGATACACTCAAATAGAAGGAATCGACTATTATGAAACCTTTACACCAATTGCTCGTCTTGAATCCATTAGATTGTTTATATCAATTGCATGCTTTAAAAAATTTAAGATATATCAAATGGATTAAAAGTGCATTTTTAAACGGTGAATTATATGAAGAGATTTATATTGAACAACCTAAGGGTTTTGAGGACCCTAAACTCTCAGATCATGTATATCATCTTAAAAAGACACTTTATAATTTAAAACAAGCTCCCAAGGCATGGTATGAGAAATTGACTAAGTTCTTACTCAGTCACAACTTTAACATGGGAAGCGTTGATAAAACTTTATTTGTCAAAAAATATAATGAACACATATTGATTGTACAGATTTATGTTAATGATATTATCTATGGATCTACAAGCACTAACTTGTCCATTGAGTTTATAGAACTTATGAAATCCAAGTCCGAAATGACTATGGTTAGAGAATTGAATTACTTTCTAAGTTTATAAGTAAAACAACAAGAAGATGGTATTTTCATTTCTCAAACTAAATATACCTTAAATTTGGTAAAAAAATTTGGATTGGAGAACGGTAAAAAGTTTGATACTCCTATGAGTACAACTCTCAAACTTTTAAAGGATGAAACAAGTAAAAGTATAGACTCTCATTTATATTGTAATATGAATGGAAGTCTCTTATACTTAACTGCTAGTAGACCTGATATTGCATTTAGTGTTGGAATCTATACTAGATATCAATCTGATCTAAAAGAATCTCATCTTATTGCTATTAAATGTATAGTCAGATATGTCGCAAGTACTGTTAATTTCGGTATATGGTATCCTCATGATACAAATTTACAACTTACCAGATATACTGATGCTGACTAGGTAGGAAACAAAATCTCTTTTTCATGCCATTTCTTTCATCCTCCTCAACTAGTTGTGACTCCACTCGACAAAACCCATCTCCATAGAGTCATTGTAAGTCCTTTATTTTTTTATTTCTTTCTAGATTTGGGTTCTCGTATGCTTGTTAATCTTCATTTTATAGTTGATTTGAGATTTGCATCCTTTTCATAGCGGGTTTTTAGGCAAAAATCTAATTTAGGCCAAACCCATCATTTACGTCTTCTTTTGTAAAGTCTACATGGAGCATCGGTCTAAGAGGAAGGCTTCTCGCAAGGGCCCTGGGGGTTTCTCCTGGATGACTCCAGTTAGGGTGAGAACCCTGAGAGCTCCCGGAGAAGATTCGGAGCATGTAAGGGATCTCCGCACTAGAGATATAACATAGAAAGGACTGTGAATCTTGATCACATTGCTCCATTCAAACTCTTGCCCATCTTGTCTGCCATCGGTTCGAAAAATATTCTAGGTTGGAGCGGAACGGCTTATCGCTCCATCGCTCAAGGAATGTATGCATGAATAAGGGAATTGTCTCTTGAAAACCTTACATTCTCTATTAATTTTAGAGAAGGGACATTTCCAGTTGACAGTCACATAATCTCAGGATTGCTTGATGTGAATGTAAATGATGAAGGCATACTCATTCCTCCACTTGCAGATAGAATGTATGAGTCTGAGCGTCAGGAGATTACCCAAATACTATGTCAGTTTGATGCCGAATGGAGTTCTAGTAATGTTCTTTGTGCCACCCAGATGATTCCTAGGTTCAGAGTACTTCAAATGTGTATCCTCGCTTTGGGAATAAGTCTGAACTTACTCCCTTTATGTCTCGTGTTCTTCATGCAGTTGCATCTAGCGTACCTATCTGTCTTCTATATTTGATATGTTATTTAATCATTCAATTTCGTATACATCCGGGTCATGGTTCCATCCCATTTGTATATCTTATGACACCTCTTGTTATCCATTACAACATTGTCATTCCTTCGACTGAGGCAGTTCTACCTTTTGATAACATAAATATTAACAAGATAAACTTGGAGTACCTCCCCAGTCAGTGAGATGAGGATGATATAGAAGAAGAGGAAGCACCTTTGCCTGTAGAGATGACCATGGATGACATATTTGCTGAGATAGAATCAGATGATGAAGCTAATCCTGATTTTCAGCCTTCTTAGGCTGATGATCGGCTTCGATACTTAGAGGAGAAGGTCGTTGAATTGAAGGTATCCCAGGATAATCTGACTGAAAGTCACAGATCCTCAATGAAGTATATGCGTAAATACTTTCATCGCATTACTAAAAGGTTTCACCAGATTGACCTATCCATACCTCCTCCATCCTCCTCTAGTTCTGATTAGGTCGATTTGATTTTCTTTCATATTGGGCTGTATAACTTTTAACTATGTGTGTTTAACTTGTTAACCTCATGAGACATACTCTATCTTTTTACTCTCTTAATGCTTTACTCCTTGCTGAACTTAATTATAATGTTTATCTCGTGGTTTAGTTATGATTATCTAATTCTTATTCTGATGATTCAGTCCTGTATATGTTCACATTGATACTCTTTCCTTTGTCAATTTGTGACAAAGGGGAGACAATAGTATTATGGTTGATCTGTTAATTAGAATAATGAATGGCAAGATACTTGTTGGAATTGTGCATTGGGAGTATATGTTATAATACAGATAATGCAGGTGAAATAGAAGGGTACAAAGTAGAGAGAAGCTTGAAGCTCTCATTGAGGGGGAGTAGCAGCAAAGGAAGAAATTTCAAGAAACTTCAGCTACATTATTTTGTGATTATTGTACTAAGTGTTTTGTCACAAATTTGACACAGGGGGAGATTGTAATTGTTGTGCACACTTTTTTTTTCTCAAATTTAGATGAGATAAAACATCTTAAGAATTGGAAAGTTCACCTTCAAATGAACCTTCAAATGGACCTTCAATTGATCCTTCAAGTGAATCTTCAAGAGAAGCAAGATGGAAAGTTTACCTTCAAGAAAGATGAAAAGTTCACCTTCAAGAACAAACCATGAAGTTGGATAGTGCAAGCACAAGTTCAAATCATGGAAAATTCATGCTAAAGAGTATTCAAGTTCTACTACTTTTCTGGCAGAAGATCAAGCTCCACCTTCAAGTAGAAGATTCATCGTATACACTTTAATGTCCAGTTTTCTCAGGTATAAATGACCCTAGAAAGACCTTAGACTTATGTGCTTACAAATGTTAAACTTATATGGGTTTTTATACTTTGGTTAGGCTTTAGTTCGACTAGTCTAAGCCTTGGTTCGACTAATCTAATCTATGGCTCGACTAGTTTAAGTATATCTTCGACCACTCCAAGATTCAAATTTAAAAAATCGATATTTTTGGTGGTTTCTCGACCAGTTGAGCAGGCTGATCGACTAGTCGAAGAGACACCTTCAACTAGTCGAAGGGTGCTCGACTCGAAGTCTAGCGACTAAAGTTTAGTACTTTCGATAAGTCGAAGGCTGTGCTCTACCAGTCAAATAGAGCCCTCGACTAGTCGAGCAGGGCCTTTGACCAGTCGAAGAACTGTTTTATCCGATCGCGTCCAAAATTTAAAATTTGGTTGGATCTTAGACGAGTCGAAGGAGACCTTGGACAAGGTAAAGCAACAACATTTCAACCTATAAATAGACGCCTACTCTCATTTCGAAATTACTAATGTAAGCTCAGAAAAGAATTCATTTAGAAAGACAGAAGTCCCCACTTTCATCAATCTATTGCATGGTATTTTATATTTCTTTTTTATAGATTTTATTTTGATTCTTTAATCTCTTATTTATGAATCTTACTTTTAAAAAAGTGAGTAATCACTCTTCTTTTGAGATATAAAGGATTCAAACAAGTAGCCTAAGGCTTGAATTAATTTAAATCAATTTAGAACCTAGAACCCTTGATTGTATTGTTGGACATTGAATATTTTACATCAAACGAAGCAATTCTATGGGCTACATCAAGAAAGTCTTCAAGAAGAAGATAAGTATCATTTTGTACTTTTATTTTTTAGTTTCTTTGAGATATCTAGAAAATCTCATGTATTGGTTTTGACTGAGAGAGCCAGAAAATCTCAGGGTGGGGTTTTGTTTGTGATAGCCCATCTAAAAACACAACTGTATAGGTTTTAAGGTGAACCTGTGAAAACCTCGTTTATTAGTGAACACCAATATCACATGGGTTGTGATTATTAGGAGTAGAGTAGGTGTGACTGTTTGAGAACAGTTGGTGTACACACCGAACCACTATAACTCCTGATGTTTGTGATGAATGGTTTAAGTTATGTATCTGTGGTGAATGATTATAATTTGTTTATGCTTATGTGGTGAATGCTTGTAATACATAGCTCTCTCCTGTCTCTTACTTAGTTTGTGATCTTGATCCTTACTACATTCTTGAAATCCCTAAAACTTTATTTTTTGGTGCAAGGTTATCCTATGAACAAAGTTTGAATCAATTTTTCAATACTACTACTATTGAGATTAGTGATTTATTCTGATTTATTTATTATTTTAGTACCTTAAAATTTTTATTTGGCATATTCTTATTCACCCCTTCTCTAGGACTCTTAACTCACCTCTTTCAAAACTCTTATACTCAATCCTACACAAAGAATGAGCATATATAGACTCACTAAATGATAACTTAGTTGTCGGATTGAGCCCCATTGATGCACCGTCTTAGGTTGCTTGATCAATGTTGTCTCATGCTTCATTCATCTCCCCTTTGCTCCCTTGATCATGATGTTGATCATTGCCAATGCTTCGGCTCCAAGATAAACTACCTTGCATGTGATGCTCCTTTCGGTGACCAAGCCGATTGGAGATTGGTGAATTCTTTAACAACCAGTGTGATAGTTGTAATCCCAGGGGATTCACCTAGATAGGTGTAACACCTCGAACTTTTCAATACTCAAGTATTGAATGTACTCGAGTGTTACCATGAAATTTAACTTAGTATGTACTTGTGTACGATACCAATTTAGCCAATTCTAACCTTACATCTAAATGACCATTGGGAATAATATTCATTTATAGATCAAGTCATCCGACCGTTGATTATTAGAATAAGATCATCATATATCTAAGTATTCTCATTTGTTTATCATAACTAACCGTTCAATCAACTATTCACCACTAGGTAAAGATATTTGACTGTCCACTTTGAGTTTGGACCACCCTATCATAGTAAACTAACTACCTAATATCTACATCAGCTCGTACACGTATCGAATAGAGATGTTGATCCATTCATCTTGTTCACCAGTTATTAATATGCTTAACCCACCATCATAACTACAATTTGAAGAACTTATACTGAACAAGTTACTTGAATCTAGCAGTATATATGTTCTACCTCTTGATCACTCCAAAAACCCATTTGGTTTTATCCATTTACAAAACTAACCATACATCCACCTACATACATGGTCAAAGTAGTAAACATAAAGTTTTCTTATTTTTAGCAAGTCATCTGACTATCCATCAAGTTTGGATCTGCCAAATGGGCCATCCAAATATTAGGATAAATCGGTCATTATGAAGATCTTAAAGTATATGACCAAACTACTAGGTAAGGTTTTAACTAGATGTGTATAACCCTTGTCCTAAAGGATGAAGTGTGTTAGCCGTAAAAGGGCATCTTGGGCATCCTTGAGAGATCATGGCCCAAACTTAACCAAATGAGAGATCTTGAAAAATAATGATTAGTGGTGAAGTTTCATCTCTTTTGGATGATCAAGTTGTGAGTTACGGATGGCAGGAGTCCAAACAAAGGGAAAGGGTAGATTTAGAATTTTAAACCCATATAGTTATATGTACAACAACAGTCTGTTACGTAAGTGGTTTTTACGGTAAAGTATTAACCACACATTGTTATAATGTGTTCACCTAAGACTTAGATTTGTCCCATATTTGGGGCCATAGCTGAGCATGATCTTGCAAAGATGATGAATGGAGTGGATTACTCAAATAAACATCATGATTAGACCCCACCTGGCCGTGACTATGCCAAAACTGAAAGCTGGTTGTTACAGCCAATGTGAAAGAAAAAAAAGGAAATCCTGGATTCTTCTCCCTCCATTCTGACCACGAATTCGTTGCTGAATCCAGTGAGGAAACTCCCTCCTCAATCCCAGCCAGGAAAACGATTCTAACCATTTAATAACAGTGCGCCCTAGCCGATCATGAAGACCGGTAAATAAAAATGGAAGTTTAGCCGCTATAACAACATTTGATGAATTCACGTCTATGAGAAGTTCTCTCATGGGAACACTTTTGCTCAACTCCTCTATTTGATCCAGACTATCCAATCTTCAAATAAGGCAATTCCAACTCCAACTAGAATTCAAGGAAAGATAGGATAATCCCTCGCCACTGGGATTTACTGACTTTCGTGGATTCGAATTATAACAACGTATAGAAAACTCCACAATAAGGATTTGAGGAACCCACCGGGAAAACTGATCTGGACCTTCAATTAGATGGCCCAAGAACCATTAGAGGGTCAATCCAGACTGTCCAGAGGAGATAACATGAAGAAACATGAGCTAGAGCAAAATCTACCATTAAAATGGAAGTCATCTTACTCAAGAAAGTGTAAACTATTAATCGATGAGATGAACACCATTC